>WNGS01118963.1:0-12809 GCA_020271785.1 Procambarus virginalis
CCGCCGTCTATGTCCTGTAAGACATGGAACCACAAGCCTGGTCATTGTTATGACTTTCACAATGTTTCCAGTATTGTCGTTATTACCATAACACTTTTGTGTTTAATGTTGTAAACAGGCGGTATCTGATTTGTTGTTGATGATGTTGTGCCCAGCCAGGTGGTCTGGTCTTGAGATGCTGAAAATAGCACAACCTCATTACAGCTTCACTGTCAAGAACTTGTCATTCTCCACTGTCGTTCAAGAACTGTATATGAAGCTCTTAGTTCTTCGTCGTGATCCAGGGATCACGACGAAGAAAAATATCTTTGAAAATATTTTAATCTTCATGCAAGCAGTATAATTATTACCTCTCTGTCTGCTGGAAGTTTATAGTTAGAGATCTTAAGAGTGACAATCGGGAATAAACATTCAAGAAGGGCTGCAGAGTTGGTGCTACTCTGGTAACAGTACTAAGTCTCGGTGGTGTAGTGGTAAGACACTCGCCTGGCGTTCCGCGAGCGCTATGTCATGGGTTCGTATCCTGGCCGGGGAGGATTTACTGGGCGCAATTCCTTAACTGTAGCCTCTGTTTAACGCAACAGTATTTTAATTTCCAATTCAGTAATTTTTTAGAGACGAATCTGCCCGGTGATAGTGGTGTAGTGAATCATGCTAGCGATAGTGATCAAGTAAACTCTCCCAGCACCAGTAGTGATGTGAGTGGTAATGTTGCAGCTGCTGAGGCTACTTCACCTATCTCTCCGGAACGTGAGTGTCAAATCCTCGTGGGGCATGGTGTTAGAGTAGTCATTGATCCCTCACTGGCACCCCAACTAGATCGTCAAGACAGCATTGATTTGGTTGGAGGTAAAGAGTTTAAGAGAACACCAACTCCTACTCAGGTTAGACGCCTCCTAGACAAAAGTACTCAGGACACACGGAACAAAATTACTTATGTTGTCCAAGTGATTAACGACCTTAAATGTTACCTTCATTCCCTTACCGCTTAACCATGGCTCATCAAACAAAAACACTTAAGTTTCTTTCTTGGAATATTCGAAGTGTTTATCTTCGGATAAATGACGTAATCTTGTATGCTAAAATGAGAGACGTGGATGTGATCTGTTTACAGGAACCATATACGTCCACAACTATCAAGAAGGTCCCACCCAGGATACCTGGGTATATAGCATACAACAACGATATTGGAACTGGTTTACTAACGTATATTAAGAGTGGATTAATCTGTAAACTAATTAAAAATCACAGGAGTGATAGTATACATTATCAAAAATTCAAATTACAAACTGCAAATAGCCATTTCCTACTGTATAACATATATGGACGATGTAGTGTACTTAAAGCAGACCTGCTACCGAAACCTACAGGTAACACAGCTATGTTATGTATGGGTGACTTTAATGCTCGTCACACTGCTCTTGGTGATGTTCAGTGTAACAATAATGGAAGGGTCTTCTTGAAATACCTTACTGATCATAATATTACTGTGTATGATACTGATAAACAGACCCATTTATTGGGAGGTAGGCTGGATTATGTGATTGGATACAGCCTAGTAGATAGTAACGTCAACGTTAAGCTCATCCCAGAACTAGTAAGTGATCACTTTGCACTATATTGTGAATACAATGTGGCGGATATTAGGTCCAATCCTCATCCTAGAGTTAAAATTAACATTCCAGACAATCTTAAACAGCACTTTAAGGCTTATGTACATAAGTGGTACACTGGGTATACACCTGTCTCAGTGGACCACTTTTACAATGATCTTGTCAGTATCATCACTGGTTATTATGATACCTGGGTTAAATCAAGGAAAAAAAAGAACACTCGTTCTTCCTCATGGACAGAGGATCCTATTATCATTGCAGAGCGAGCTAAAGTGCTTCAGCTTGCTGACTCTTATAAACGAGACAAAACAGCTGACAATTTACTTGCATTCCTTAATGCCAACAGAGATTTTCGCGAGCTTAAGGGTCAAGTTAAGAACACATATTGGGAACAATTCCTACAAGGTATCAATAGAACTACAACATTATCAGAAATGTGGAACAAAATTAAAAACATTACCAAACCTTCAGCCCCAGTTCAGCTTCATCATACTCCTGCAGAATATGCTGACATGCTCCTAGCTGAATGGTCTAGTGTCTCACAAATTTCTTCCTTACCCCCAGATATACAGCAGCATTTAAGACATACCAACATTAACAGAAACTTTAATATTGAAATAGCACGCTCCTCGCCAGATTTAACAGATCAGTTTGCTATAACCCCCTTTGAATTAACATCAGCATTAGGAAAACCTAAGCAAACTGCCCCTGGTGAGGATGGTATAACTTATAACATTTTGAGCTTACTGAATGATGTCCCTAGCCACCCTCTGCTTGACCTCTATCAAATGAGTCTCTCACAAGGTATCTTGCCAAAGAAATGGACACAAAGTCTTATAATACCAATTCCTAAACCTAACTCTCAAAAATTCAGACCCATTTCCCTTACATCTTGCATGTGTAAAGTCTTGGAGAGAATTGTTCTCAATCGTGTCATGTTTCAGGTCAAAGAAAAACTGGCCCCAAACCTATATGGGTTCATGCCCAAGTGTAGCACACAAACATGCTTTGCTGAATATTTTGTAAACTCCCAGGATGGGACACAGGCAGCCTTTATTGACCTAAAGTCAGCTTTTGATGTAGCGAATGGCGAAATAATATTAGAGCAACTTGCTGAATTTGGAATCAAAGGTAATCTTCTGAGTTGGATAAAGAGCTACCTATCCAACAGGCGTGCTAGTGTCCTATTTAAAGGAGTCAAAAGTACAAGGACAGATGCATTCGAACTAGGCACACCTCAAGGTGGTGTCCTAAGCCCTATGCTCTTCAATATACTTATGCACAAACTTATCCATGACATACCTGTACAACCTACGGAAACTGTTATATGTTATGCTGATGATATTTGTATTATGGCACACAGTAAACCAAGACTACAAGTGTTACTTGATGCATTCTCCAAGAAAGTAGTAGAATGTGGCCTCATAATATCTGTTGATAAAACAAGGGTTCTTATTCCCCATTCTCTTCATGTTAATTATACTATTAATGGAGTGCCCGTGGAGACTTGCGAGTCTTATAAATATCTTGGAGTCGAGGTTAATGATGCAAATCTCGTCAGCAACCTGCGCAAAAAACTAGTTGAGCGTCTTAAACCTCTCAAAACTCTTGTTGGCAAAGGATTTGGCATTAACATAAAATATGCCCGTAGTTTTTATATTGCCTTTGTACGATCTGTTGTTGATTATTATGCCTTGCATCTTCTTAATTTTTCACCTAAACAATTACAAGGCCTAGATGTAGTACAGAATGATGCCATGCGCATCATCCTGGGTTGTCCTAGAACTGTCAGAATTGTTAACATGAGAAAGGAACTAAACTTACCTTCCATTTACGAAAGAATAGTTCTACTTAGTACTATGTTTTGCGCCAAAACTTTGAAGAATAATGGTCCCCCCAGCTCTATTCAAATTAAATTGAGATCCATTCTAAACAATTCTGACTGTTCCCTCAATCCACCGCAAAAAGCTCCCTACAGTGCGTGGCTCAGTTGTTGTGCCTATAATCTTCGGAAACTGAATGTGTCTCTTAACCCTGATAAAACTGTTCACTATATTCCCCCTTGGAAAGATGTGGAGGTCTCTCTGCATTATACCCCCATCAGTGTTAAACAAATGTATAACACTGACATTTTGAGATGTATAACATTAGAAGCTATTGACAGTCATCTTCACATTCTCAAACCGACTGAATCCTATGCCTTTACTGATGGCTCTGTGCAGTTAGGCACTGGTAGAACAGGTTGTGCATGTGCAGTGTATAAAGGGAATGAAATGATCATGTCTAGTACACAGAGATTGAACAACTGGGCTAGCACGACGCAGACCGAGCTAGTGGGCATTTATCTAGCCACTGAATACCTTAAGCTCAATGGTGGTGGAGTTATTTTCTGTGACTCTAAAAGTGCTCTGCAGTCCTTAAATAACCCATCACAATGTATATCGGACGTAGCTTGTAATATTAAATGGAATGTAATCTTTGCCAATGATAATAACTCTTGTATAAAATTTGTGTGGATCCCATCCCATGTTGGAGTTGGAAAACATGACTTCGTAGATCGATTGGCCAATGAGGCTTGCAGGAAAGAAAACATTGATTATGACTTTGGACTATCTAATGCAGTTATTAGAAACATACAAATTAAAGAAATTAATTCAGATTTAGAAGAACTAAGAAATGCCCAGAGACCTGAAAGCTGCAGTATTAAAAGTTATGACAAGTTTTGTAATAATAGGTATTTGTATGGTCGGCATAGTAGCCGAACCAGGCAATGTGATGTAGTCATTGCGCGAATTCGCCTTGGCTATAGACACATCTGGCAGGTTAGTGAGGCTGAGCCACTACCAGAATACTCAGATTGTAAACTCTGTGATAAACCTTTAATGCACTCACTAGAACACTACATTGATGAATGTGAAACCGTAAAGGACTTTAGACCTCCTGGCCTCTTGTACCACCAACTGTGTAACTATTTTATTGACTCAGGTGTTCTGGACGACATCCTAACAATTTACCCAAAATTTGCTTGTCCATTTTAAAGAATGAAGAACAATTTTTATGTATATTACTTCTAAGCTGCATCACCTATGAACCCATCCCTGCCCTTGTGTGGCAGTGCACAGTAGAAACTTGTTTTCACATATCCATATATTAAAACATTGATTGTAACCATGATATATATGTGCTTCAGCCTACAGTTTAGACCTATTGTCTTATGTATGACCCTCTGTCCTGCGTGACAGTGACTACTAGCATTATCCTCACTTTAATCAGACTATCAAAATCCTCAGATTAGGCAAAATTGTAATTAATTTTGTCAATAAAGATGTTAATAATAATAAGTCATTGTCTCTGTGGTGAGCCCCGCGGGTGTGGAGTGGAGGTGTCAGCTTGGAAGCGGGTAGGTCGCCTCCCAGGATACCTCTCACGGTGGGCAGGAGAGCCGTGGTCCACCATTCGGGCCCCACCGCGTGTTCCTCGATCGTCGCAGGTTTTCCTCGTCCTCGTTCTATCGTGGATCTAGAAGTATTAACGCAGTAAGGGTGGGCAGGAGCTGGTGTGCCGAGTTAACATGAAAGGCAAAGGCACAGTTGCGTGGGAACCGCATCATAAGTGTACTGCTGGCAACTAGTCTGCGTGAGTGGGGATAACTGGATTTATTTATTATTAACATCTTTATTGACAAAATTAATTACAATTTTGCCTAATCTGAGGATTTTGATAGTCTGATTAAAGTGAGGATAATGCTAGTATTCACTGTCACGCAGGACAGAGGGTCATACATAAGACAATAGGTATAAACTGTAGGCTGAAGCACATATGCGTGCGACACCTGTTGCGAAAGGCAGGAATGGGTGGAAGTGAATGAAGTCCCAAGCATAACTGAGTGGGGAGTAACTGAGTAGCCTAGAGATGGTACTGCCAGATACAATAAGTGCTAACTCCTGGGACAATCGGACGCCTCCTCAGAGGAAACTAAGAGAAGCGTAAATGCCAGCGTCAAGTAGTTAGTAGGCACCGGCACGGCAGTTAATAATAAATTATATATAATAATTTGTATAAATATTCTTATATAAATTACGAATTATTAAAATAAAATAAATAAATAATAATAATATATAAAATAAGTCTAATATATAAACTAAAATAATATAAATTTAAATATAATAAACTTTATAATAAAATATAAAGTGGAAACATTTTTAAAAATACAATTTATATTAAATAATATAAATTATATGTCAATGTGAAAACACAGTGCAGACGGTGGACTGCGGGTGGCCCCGAAGACTGCAGACAGTGCAGCGAAGTTCATGTCGCTATGCAGCGGGTAAGTACTAAGGAACGCCAACAGGCCAAGGTATAAGAGGGTGTTAAGTGGCATGGGACTGCAGAACCACTTACGCTCAACAAGACGAATGAGAACTGTAACGAAATTATTATTACGAATGGTTAGAAAATGCGTTCTTCCCTTCTTCTCTTGTGAAGATCCTCGTTTGGGACACGCCATCTGCAGCCTCGGCAGCTGGACCTTTGCAGCTGCGGGAAAGTCTTCAGCCAGGACATCAGCAGCTGGACTTCATGCTTCATGCTTCAACTGAGGGACATGCTCAGTTGAAGCATGTCCCTGGGGGACATGCTTCAACTGAGCATGTCCCCCAAGGGCATGCCCAGCTGTGCCATCAGCTGCTGGATCATCGGCTGGGACCTCAGCAGCTGGGCTTGAATATAAAGAATGACAAAATGTAAAGAACAGCAATCGTATATAAATAGAGGGGGTGAGTGTGCATGCTCAACCGCAACGCCACCAGCTGATCCTTCACATCGAGCTAGATCATCGGCTGGGACCTCAGCAGCTGAGCTTGGCCCCCAGGGGGACCCCACCCCAGAAGGTGGGGGTTCCGCGCAGCTGGCCCTCACGGGATTGGGGGTGCTCCGTCGGAACCCCAAAGTGACAAGCCAAGAATACCAAGCTTTAGAATTACCCTAAATGCTCATGCAACTTTAAATTAGGGATGTCTCTTCAATGATTTTGATTAATACATTATCATTAACGGCTATCCATTAATTTTATTTCTGTATATTAATTTATGGCTTTCACTAATCATTATTAGTCACCATAATTAATTCATCCTTAATTATCTTTTATTTGTTATAATGAGCTATTATGCTTCTTCATTTAAGGATTATCTATTTTTTAATCATTTATGATTGTATTATTAAGTAATTATTTACTTATTAAATAATTAATTATTATTATTTTAAAATTAAAATAAGTCCCCCACTCCGTGAGCGTTTTCTTCCAACCACAGAAATTCAGTTTTTTTGTTTTTTTTTGATATATACAAGAGTTGTTACATTCTTGTACAGCCACTAGTACGCGTAGCGTTTCGGGCAGGTCCCTGGAATACGATCCCCGCCGCGAAGAATTGTTTTTTTTTTTATCCAAGTACACATTTTACTGTTGTGTTAAACAGAGGCTACAGTTAAGGATTTGCGCCCAGTAAATCCTCCCCGGCCAGGATACGAACCCATGACATAGAGCTCGCGGAACGCCAGGCGAGTGTCTTACCACTACACCACGGAGTTCCTTCCTCATGTTTAGTAATTTAGTTGTACGGGGGCATCCGAGGATAATCCTCATGGCTTTGCTTTGCATCTTTTCCAGCCCTCCAAGCATTTTCTCAGGCACCTGCTCGAGTGCCTGAGATAATGCTTGGAGGGCTGGAAAAGATGCAAAACGATTTTAATTTCTTTCTTTATTATGCACCCCATACCCATCCCGTGGGCGGTGGTGTAAAGGGTTACAGAGGCACATAATAGGTTCAGGAACTGAACCCTCTAGTTCGTTTAGCTAAGCAAATAACAATCTTTTGACGCTAGTTACAAAACTATAATGTTATATATACATGTACACATACTCATGCATACATGTACATATACATACGTATACATATATACATACACATACATATTTAATCACGCACACAAATACACACATCAATAATTTTTTGTGTTACAAGTAATTCAACAAGAGGCTCACAGCAGTCACTATACAAGGCACTTTACATCTATGGTGAGTCACACAGTTACTAGTCTTGCTCCACACCCACCCAACTGGGCGGCAGCTCTACAGTCATGTGCTCCACACCCACCCAACTGGGCGGCAGCTTTACAGTCATGTGCTCAACACCCACCCAACTGGGCAGCAGCTTTACAGTCATGTGCTCCACACCCACCCAACTGGGCGGCAGCTTTACAGTCATGTGCTCCACACCCACCCAACTGGGCGGCAGCTTTACAGTCATGTGCTCCACACCCACCCAACAGGGCGGCAGCTTTACAGTCATGTGCATGCATTACCTACAGTAAGCAAATTTTGGATACTTCGCTAAGATTTCGGGCAGCACATCATTATGAATGAAGTACTTACACATTTCTTATACACTATTGATGGTGTTATCTCTAAATTCCGCGATTTTTTCACATTCCATTATATAATGACGCAAAGTATGCGAATAGTTCTGCTGACAGAGTTTACATTTAGTCAAATCTACATCAGCAGATGTAGACCAACCACCACCACACACCAACAACCTAGCCAATGGGGACCCAGCTCTCGGCCTGCCAGCCACTCATGGTCGCCACCTCCCTCCCACCCGACCAATCACTGTATTGCACAGTACAAGCTTTGTTATCGACGGTTAGTATGATTGCTGGCAATAACCCCCAAGAATAAGTGAGAATTCTGAATATTCTTTACAAAGCGAATGGTCTTTCAGCCTTCAACGTTCCTGATGAAGTCTACACCAACACCACTTCAACCACAAGTTCTCAAGCTCCAGATTCGGTCTTGGACACTATTGTGAGCTCAATTGACGTACTGTTAACAGCTGCAACGCCCGCTCCTGCTGCAACGCCCGCTCCTGCTACAACGTCCGCTCCTGCTCCAACGCCAGCTCCTGCTGCAACGTCCGCTCCTGCTACAACTCCTGCTACAACGCCCGCTCCTGCTACAACGTCCGCTCCTGCTGCAACGCCCGCTCTGCTACAACGTCCGCTCCTGCTACAACGTCCACTCCTGCTACAACGTCCGCTCCTGCTGCAACGTCCGCTCCTGCTGCAACGTCCGTTCCTGCTACAACGTCCGCTCCTGCTACAACTCCCGCTACAACGCCCGCTCCTGCTACAACGCCCGCTCCTGCTACAACGCCCGCTCCTGCTACAACGTCCGCTCCTGCTGCAACGCCCGCTCCTGCTACAACGCCCGCTCCTGCTACAACGCCCGCTCATGCTACAACGTCCGCTCCTGCTACAACGTCCGCTCCTGCTACAACGCCCGCTCCTGCTACAACGCCCGCTCCTGCTGCAACGCCCGCTCCTGCTACAACGTCCGCTCCTGCTACAACGCCAGCTCCTGCTGCAACGCCAGCTCCTGCTGCAATGCCCGCTCCTGCTACAACGCCCGCTCCTGCTACAACGTCCGCTCCTGCTACAACGCCCGCTCCTGCTACAACGTCTGCTCCTGCTACAACGCCCGCTCCTGCTGCAACGTCCGCTCCTGCTACAACGCCCGCTCCTGCTGCAACGTCCGCTCCTGCTGCAACGTCCGCTCCTGCTACAACGTCCGCTCCTGCTGCAACGCCAGCTCCTGCTACAACGTCCGCTCCTGCTGCAACGCCCGCTTCTGCTACAACGCCAGCTCCTGCTGCAACGCCAGCTCCTGCTGCAACGCCCGCTCCTGCTACAACGCCCGCTCCTGCTACAACGCCAGCTACTGCTGCAACGTCCGCTCCTGCTACAACGTCCGCTCCTGCTACAACGCCAGCTCCTGCTGCAACGCCCGCTCCTGCTACAACGCCAGCTCCTGCTACAACGCCAGCTCCTGCTACAACGCCCGCTCCTGCTACAACGTCCGCTCCTGCTGCAACGCCAGCTCCTGCTGCAACGCCCGCTCCTGCTACAACGCCCGCTCCTGCTACAACGTCCGCTCCTGCTACAACGCCCGCTCCTGCTACAAACGTCCGCTCCTGCTACAACGCCAGCTCTTGCTGCAACGCCCGCTCCTGCTACAACGCCCGCTCCTGCTACAACGCCAGCTCCTGCTACAACGTCCGCTCCTGCTACAACGCCCGCTCCTGCTACAACGCCAGCTCCTGCTGCAACGTCCGCTCCTGCTGCAACGTCCGCTCCTGCTACAACGTCCGCTCCTGCTACAACGCCCGCTCCTGCTACAACGCCCGCTCCTGCTACAACGTCCGCTCCTGCTACAACGTCCGCTCCTGCTACAACGCCCGCTCCTGCTACAACGCCCGCTCCTGCTACAACGCCCGCTCCTGCTACAACGTCCGCTCCTGCTACAACGCCAGCTCCTGCTGCAACGCCAGCTCCTGCTGCAATGCCCGCTCCTGCTACAACGCCCGCTCCTGCTACAACGTCCGCTCCTGCTACAACGCCCGCTCCTGCTACAACGTCTGCTCCTGCTACAACGCCCGCTCCTGCTGCAACGTCCGCTCCTGCTACAACGCCCGCTCCTGCTGCAACGTCCGCTCCTGCTGCAACGTCCGCTCCTGCTACAACGTCCGCTCCTGCTGCAACGCCAGCTCCTGCTACAACGCCCGCTCCTGCTACAACGCCCGCTCCTGCTACAACGCCCGCTCCTGCTACAACGTCCGCTCCTGCTACAACGCCCGCTCCTGCTACAACGCCCGCTCCTGCTACAACGCCCGCTCCTGCTACAACGTCCGCTCCTGCTACAACGCCCGCTCCTGCTGCAACGTCCGCTCCTGCTACAACGTCCGCTCCTGCTACAACGTCCGCTCCTGCTACAATGTCCGCTCCTGCTGCAACGCCCGCTCCTGCTACAACGTCCGCTCCTGCTGCAACGCCCGCTCCTGCTGCAACGTCCGCTCCTGCTACAACGTCCGCTCCTGCTACAACGTCCGCTCCTGCTACAACGTCCGCTCCTGCTGCAATGCCCGCTCCTGCTACAACGTCCGCTCCTGCTACAACGTCCGCTCCTGCTGCAACGCCCGCTCCTGCTACAACGCCCGCTCCTGCTACAACGCCCGCTCCTGCTACAACGCCCGCTCCTGCTGCAACGTCCGCTCCTGCTACAACGTCCGCTCCTGCTGCAACGCCCGCTCCTGCTGCAACGTCCGCTCCTGCTACAACGTCCGCTCCTGCTACAACGTCCGCTCCTGCTACAACGTCCGCTCCTGCTGCAACGCCCGCTCCTGCTACAACGTCCGCTCCTGCTACAACGCCCGCTCCTGCTACAAACGCCCGCTCCTGCTACAACTGCGTTCCTGGGGATACCATTTTATAAAAATAAAGGTATGTTAAATTTCATACCTGAATAATTTCGAAAATTAATAGGGGAGGTATTGTAAATTCTGACAATGTTTAATTAAGAGAAACTACGAAAACGGATTTTGTTTTTACCAATCTTACTCATATAAATTTAGACATTTTAGACCAATATAGGATAACTTACGATTTACGTTTTAGATTTAGACCAAAGTCACCCAGGCGCCGACGTCTCATTTTCATCCATCGACATCTGCCAAAGTTCCACCTTTGTAGGTGCACCCACAGAACTATATACATCTGCTGCATGACCTGCGGTGACAACTCAATCTGCATGAACTTAACCCTCAAGATTCACCGCCTCTGCTTTTGAGTCAACCTATTCATCGGATGAGGAAGTATAGGATGAATCACATCTCCTTTTCCACGCAAGTGCCCCTACTCAAGATTTCCTTCTGGACACTACCTCCAACGACAGCACCGCCATGACAACGTGCAGTCAGAACAACGGACAGGCCAAGAAGCCCAGGAAGAAGAAGAAGACCGACGATCCGAGCCTGATAAAATTATAAAGAAAAAAGAAGATCATCGACGACATGTAGTAGCAAAGAGCACCACCAGATCTGTGACGATATACCCGGCTTCCTTCCTGCAAGACACATCAGCGAGCGACCATGTGAATTCCACCCCACCACCATACCATAGCGTCAGCTGCAAGTCTTAACCTTCGGTGGTTGGGCCACCGACCTTTTTCTCCCCTCTTCGACTTCTCAACATATATGAAACATGAAACTTCTCAACATGAATATGAAAAGAAACTTAGGATTGGCCTAGTTTCAAAGGAAGTAGCTAAAAGGTACTCATCAATGCTTACCAGTATCATAAGAAAGGCAAAACTTGCATATTATGTGAATAGATTCAATGAAGCAAAAGGCAACATGTAAAGCACTTGGAAAACCATCTCTAGTATCCTAGGAACTAAACAACACTCACATAACCAATAAAACTCTACAAGGATGGGGATACCGTCAACTGATTTAGAAAATGGCAAATGAATTTAATAGTTTCTTTTCATCGGTTGGTGCTAATCTTGCCAGTAAAATCCCACAGACTCAGACACATATTCAGCAAACATATAGGTTTGAGAATATTAGAGACATTAGGCAGATGTTTATATATATATAAGAAATAGAAGAGGGTCCTAAGATACTGCCCTGTGGCACTCCAACGGTAATTGGTATAGTGGAAGAAGGTGTTTCATTGATAGTTACATATTGGTGTCTGTCACTAAGATAGAATCGGATGTAGTCAAGGGCAAGGCCTCGAAGTCCATAATGCTGGAGTTTAAGTAAGAGTTTGTTGTGATTAACAGTATCAAAGCTCCTTTCTTAGGTCAATGAAGAGTCCAATCGGAAACTCATTTTTGTCAAGTGCTGAGTAGATTACGTCAAGGAGACTAATGATTGCATCGTTGGTGCTCTTTTGGACCTGAAGCCAAACTGGCAGGGGCTGAGTATGTCGAATTTACGAGGTAGGAATAGAGCTGTTTGTAAATAATTGTTTCAAATATTTTAGATAGACATGGGTAGATTTGATATTGGTCTATAATTGTTTATGTCAGCCGGATTGCCTCCTTTATGGACATGCGTTACTCCTTGTTTTTTGAGGATATCAGGGAAGCTGTGGACACTCTATAGATTTGTTGAACAGTATGGCTATGGGTGGGGCAAGGGCATGGGAGGCTCTCTTGTTGAAATTCCAATGGACGGCATTTCACTGGTGTTCCCTGCCTATTGTTGTTAGAGAGTGTATGATGGACACAACATCTGCCGGGCTGATTGGTGAAAGGAGAAGAGAGTTTGGATAGCTGCCTGAGAGATATGTGTT
>WNGS01118977.1:0-22160 GCA_020271785.1 Procambarus virginalis
GGACCTGGACAAACTTAGAGGATGGTCAGAGAATTGGGTGCTGAACTAAGGAGCAAGTGCAAGGTAACGAGGCATGACGAGCGGCGACCCACGCGACAGCACACAACGAATGCTCAACAGTGTCATAACCAAGAAAGAGAAAGTCCTTTGAAGTAGAGGTAAGAACTGAGCCCTCATCACCATAGACGAAACGTGAACACCATAACATGTGCAACACTTGAGAAGCTGGCCATAATTAGTGTCATTAGACCGCTGGACACTGTGGCCATGGCAGAGCTGTACAGTGAACACCGCTTACGTGAGGTGAAGGCTAATATATGCCGGTGGTGGGGAGGGGGGGGAGGGGAGGTAGCTGAAGGAGAAAACCACTAGCATGCATAGCGTTTCATGCAAGTTTTAATCCTAATTTTCTCCGGAACACGACCTGCCAAATCGTTTAACAACCAGATAATCTGCTGGGTGAACAGAGGCTACAGGTAAGAATTGGTGCACATTTATTCTCCCCGGCAAGGATACGAACCCAGAGCAAAGCGCTCGCAAAGCGCCCGGTGAGTGTTTTACCAGTGAGCCACGAGGACTGCGGCAAGTTCAGAAGTCACTGGCTGCATCAGAGACTGGAAGGCATTTTAATTTCATTAGTTTTACCTCGATGAGCGAGTTTATTGGGCAGTGCCACTCATCCCGTGAGTGAACACACCGCCAGTATTAGGCAGCGCCACTCATCCCGTGAGTGGACACACCGCCATAGTGACAGTATTGGGCAGCGCCACTCATCCTGTGAGTGGACACACCGCCATAGTGACAGTATTGGGCAGCGCCACTCATCCGTGAGTGGACACACCGCCATAGTGACAGTATTGGGCAGCGCCACTCATCCTGTGAGTGGACACACCGCCATAGTGACAGTATTGGGCAGCGCCACTCATCCTGTGAGTGGACACACCGCCATAGTGACAGTATTGGGCAGCGCCACTCATCCCGTGAGTGGACACACCGCCATAGTGACAGTATTGGGCAGCGCCACTCATCCTGTGAGTGGACACACCGCCATAGTGACAGTATTGGGCAGCGTCACTCATCCTGTGAGTGGACACACCGCCATAGTGACAGTATTGGGCAGCGCCACTCATCCTGTGAGTGGACACACCGCCATAGTGACAGTATTGGGCAGCGCCACTCATCCTGTGAGTGGACACACCGCCATAGTGACAGTATTGGGCAGCGCCACTCATCCTGTGAGTGGACACACCGCCATAGTGACAGTATTGGGCAGCGCCACTCATCCTGTGAGTGGACACACCGCCATAGTGACAGTATTGGGCAGCGCCACTCATCCTGTGAGTGGACACACCGCCATAGTGACAGTATTGGGCAGCGCCACTCATCCTGTGAGTGGACACACCGCCATAGTGACAGTATTGGGCAGCGCCACTCATCCTGTGAGTGGACACACCGCCATAGTGACAGTATTGGGCAGCGCCACTCATCCTGTGAGTGGACACACCGCCATAGTGACAGTATTGGGCAGCGCCACTCATCCTGTGAGTGGACACACCGCCATAGTGACAGTATTGGGCAGCGCCACTCATCCTGTGAGTGGACACACCGCCATAGTGACAGTATTGGGCAGCGCCACTCATCCTGTGAGTGGACACACCGCCATAGTGACAGTATTGGGCAGCGCCACTCATCCTGTGAGTGGACACACCGCCATAGTGACAGTATTGGGCAGCGCCACTCATCCTGTGAGTGGACACACCGCCATAGTGACAGTATTGGGCAGCGCCACTCATCCTGTGAGTGGACACACCGCCATAGTGACAGTATTGGGCAGCGCCACTCATCCTGTGAGTGGACACACCGCCATAGTGACAGTATTGGGCAGCGCCACTCATCCTGTGAGTGGACACACCGCCATAGTGACAGTATTGGGCAGCGCCACTCATCCTGTGAGTGGACACACCGCCATAGTGACAGTATTGGGCAGCGCCACTCATCCTGTGAGTGGACACACCGCCATAGTGACAGTATTGGGCAGCGCCACTCATCCTGTGAGTGGACACACCGCCATAGTGACAGTATTGGGCAGCGCCACTCATCCTGTGAGTGGACACACCGCCATAGTGACAGTATTGGGCAGCGCCACTCATCCTGTGAGTGGACACACCGCCATAGTGACAGTATTGGGCAGCGCCACTCATCCTGTGAGTGGACACACCGCCATAGTGACAGTATTGGGCAGCGCCACTCATCCTGTGAGTGGACACACCGCCATAGTGACAGTATTGGGCAGCGCCACTCATCCTGTGAGTGGACACACCGCCATAGTGACAGTATTGGGCAGCGCCACTCATCCTGTGAGTGGACACACCGCCATAGTGACAGTATTGGGCAGCGCCACTCATCCTGTGAGTGGACACACCGCCATAGTGACAGTATTGGGCAGCGCCACTCATCCTGTGAGTGGACACACCGCCATAGTGACAGTATTGGGCAGCGCCACTCATCCTGTGAGTGGACACACCGCCATAGTGACAGTATTGGGCAGCGCCACTCATCCTGTGAGTGGACACACCGCCATAGTGACAGTATTGGGCAGCGCCACTCATCCTGTGAGTGGACACACCGCCATAGTGACAGTATTGGGCAGCGTCACTCATCCTGTGAGTGGACACACCGCCATAGTGACAGTATTGGGCAGCGCCACTCATCCTGTGAGTGGACACACCGCCATAGTGACAGTATTGGGCAGCGCCACTCATCCTGTGAGTGGACACACCGCCATAGTGACAGTATTGGGCAGCGCCACTCATCCTGTGAGTGGACACACCGCCATAGTGACAGTATTGGGCAGCGCCACTCATCCTGTGAGTGGACACACCGCCATAGTGACAGTATTGGGCAGCGCCACTCATCCTGTGAGTGGACACACCGCCATAGTGACAGTATTGGGCAGCGCCACTCATCCTGTGAGTGGACACACCGCCATAGTGACAGTATTGGGCAGCGCCACTCATCCTGTGAGTGGACACACCGCCATAGTGACAGTATTGGGCAGCGCCACTCATCCTGTGAGTGGACACACCGCCATAGTGACAGTATTGGGCAGCGCCACTCATCCTGTGAGTGGACACACCGCCATAGTGACAGTATTGGGCAGCGCCACTCATCCTGTGAGTGGACACACCGCCATAGTGACAGTATTGGGCAGCGCCACTCATCCTGTGAGTGGACACACCGCCATAGTGACAGTATTGGGCAGCGCCACTCATCCTGTGAGTGGACACACCGCCATAGTGACAGTATTGGGCAGCGTCACTCATCCTGTGAGTGGACACACCGCCATAGTGACAGTATTGGGCAGCGTCACTCATCCTGTGAGTGGACACACCGCCATAGTGACAGTATTGGGCAGCGCCACTCATCCTGTGAGTGGACACACCGCCATAGTGACAGTATTGGGCAGCGCCACTCATCCTGTGAGTGGACACACCGCCATAGTGACAGTATTGGGCAGCGCCACTCATCCTGTGAGTGGACACACCGCCATAGTGACAGTATTGGGCAGCGCCACTCATCCTGTGAGTGGACACACCGCCATAGTGACAGTATTGGGCAGCGTCACTCATCCTGTGAGTGGACACACCGCCATAGTGACAGTATTGGGCAGCGCCACTCATCCTGTGAGTGGACACACCGCCATAGTGACAGTATTGGGCAGCGCCACTCATCCTGTGAGTGGACACACCGCCATAGTGACAGTATTGGGCAGCGCCACTCATCCTGTGAGTGGACACACCGCCATAGTGACAGTATTGGGCAGCGCCACTCATCCTGTGAGTGGACACACCGCCATAGTGACAGTATTGGGCAGCGCCACTCATCCTGTGAGTGGACACACCGCCATAGTGACAGTATTGGGCAGCGCCACTCATCCTGTGAGTGGACACACCGCCATAGTGACAGTATTGGGCAGCGCCACTCATCCTGTGAGTGGACACACCGCCATAGTGACAGTATTGGGCAGCGCCACTCATCCTGTGAGTGGACACACCGCCATAGTGACAGTATTGGGCAGCGCCACTCATCCTGTGAGTGGACACACCGCCATAGTGACAGTATTGGGCAGCGCCACTCATCCTGTGAGTGGACACACCGCCATAGTGACAGTATTGGGCAGCGCCACTCATCCTGTGAGTGGACACACCGCCATAGTGACAGTATTGGGCAGCGCCACTCATCCTGTGAGTGGACACACCGCCATAGTGACAGTATTGGGCAGCGCCACTCATCCTGTGAGTGGACACACCGCCATAGTGACAGTATTGGGCAGCGCCACTCATCCTGTGAGTGGACACACCGCCATAGCAGCATGTACAACACTCCCCAATAGGAAGAAAACCCGCTGGGTTGTTCATCCAGCAAGTGTAGCTACATGGACAAGTGCTGACACTGAGCCGCCATCTTGCCTGACGCAGCATCGTCAGGGACGTGTCAGCAGTAAACTCAGCTAAATCGCTGCGCTGCGCACGACGTGTTTCTGTTGCGTTGTCGTTCTGTGCTAACAAAACATCAATGGCGTGCTGTTACTGGAGTTACGGAACACTCAGGACTAAGGTGACGTAACACGCGTGACTGGGCCGGGTAACGGAACACATGTACTTACCTATGGGGCAGTGAGCTCTAGCTCCTGGTCCCCAGCCTAGAAGACTTGTTCTCCTCCTTACGTCATCATTTAAGTCTCATAGTCTGAGAGTCATGGCTGGAGGTGGCTTCCACAACGTATTCATTATGTGACAACCCAGAATATTTCCTTACATTTCTTAGACTCACCGGCGTATCCAGCTTCACGCTCATGTCCTCTCGTCCTACTTTCCCTTTAGAGACAACGTTATCAATTCCCTTTTAGTATCTTTAATGTTGAGATCATGTCCACTCTGTTTTCTCTCTCTCCCCTCCGGGGGTTAAGAAGTCTATTTTCTTTATCTTCACCTCATAGATTAAACCTCTGGTACTAATATTGTTGCGAACCCTTGCACTTGTTAATGTTAGTAGAGGCAACACTAGAGGTGGTAGAGGCAGTAGAGTAGAGGCAACACTAGAGTTTTTTTTTTTTATTATTTTCTACCACAGACGTGGCCACACATTTACAATGCTAACCAGCATATATACATTTTCTTCTGTCCTCCATGGACAGGGTTAGAGATGTGTTAAACATATATTTCAAGGGTTTATTGAACAATCAACCACTGAAGGTGAGTCGGTGCTTTTAAAATGCTAAGCTAACCTATATACGTAAATACATAGATACACAGATTTACGTATGCCTTACATAAAGTGTTCGATGTGTCTTTTACATAGTGTCATTAATGTACATTTACAAAGGTGAAATGTAATTCTGATCAGCTTCCATATATACTTTATACCCATACATATATACACACACACACATATACATATATACACACATGCATTCACAGACATTTGTCTCATTTACTCTGACAGGGTGAGATAGCTGATAAAGAAACTAGTGTGCAATTAAGCACTTAATCACTGAAGGTGATTAAGGTGCTTTTACAAGCTCAGGTTATATAGTTACATCATATACATTGTATAATTAATCTATTACATGGTCAATCTTGGATACAAGTCCAATATATCATCAAGTGTTCCAGTACTCATATAGTAATTACACAGTTCAGCATACCTTAGCCCAGGAGGGCGAAAGTCAGCCAGTATGGGACATTCTACAATATAATGTTCAAGAGAGTGCATGTTTTCTCTTTCACAAAGTTGACACATTGTGTACTCGACATTTGGGTTTTGAGAAAGCTGCCAGATACGTCTATATCCCAGGCGTATTCTGGCCACTATAACATCACATTGCCGGGTTCTTGTTCTATTAGTCCCATATGTGAATGTCTCCTCACGATATCTATCATAATATTTAATGCTACAACTTTCAGGTCTTTGTGAATTTGTTAGGTCGGTGAGATCTTCATTAGATATTTGTTTAAGTATTCTCTTTGTCACTGCTAATGAAACACCCATATCAATTTCTACCACTGGTTTTCTACAGGCTGTCTTTGCAAGCATATCAACAGTGTCATGCCTTGAGATGCCAACATGTGATGGTATCCATAGGAATTTAATTTCAAATCTGTTTTCTTTAGCAGCTAAAACATTCATTCGAATATCACTGACTATTTTCTGGGTGTCACTACTATGTGCGTTCAATGCCAGGAGTGCACTCTGCGAGTCACAGTATATAAGTCCACTGCCTTTGTCTTTTAAAAATTCAGTGGCAAGGT
The DNA here is from genome assembly GCA_020271785.1 of Procambarus virginalis. NCBI lineage: Eukaryota > Metazoa > Arthropoda > Malacostraca > Decapoda > Cambaridae > Procambarus > Procambarus virginalis. Next base: position 6,312 of record WNGS01118977.1, read on the forward strand.
ATATGCCTGCAAGTTCGGTTTGAGTTGTACTTGCCCAGTCATTGACGCGCTTCATTGCTGTATGTACGAGAGAAGATTGTTCAAATATATTACATGCACATCCGGTACATCGTCCACCTTCTTCTACAGAGCCGTCGGTATAGCACTGATACACATCGTTACCCATACTCTGAGTACTTTCAGTGATGCTTTTCAGTGTTAACTGTTTTAATAATGTAGAGTGCACACTATCTTTCTTGGGCGCATTTACAAAATCAACTGATAGATCCCAGTTATCCCATGGAGTAATTGGTTGATTAATCATTAGTTGAGTTGGGTACATATTTAATATTTTGATGGAGTTGGCTACCTTGTAGAACCAATATACATAATCAGATTTCGTTCTTCTTCTATAGACCTCAGGTGAGTGCAGCATATTAGAAAGTTTAGCTTGAAACTTCATGTGTTGCCTAGATCTACTCAATGCCTTCACGCCGAAAACTGTGCTAATAGACAAAATTCTCTCACTTATGGTAGGTAATTTTAACTCTGCTCTCATATTAACTATTCTCGTGGACTTTGGAGCCCCAAGGATGAGACGCATAGCTTCATTTTGCAAGGTTTCAAGAGATTTCAGCTCTTTGTCAGTATACAGTGTGAGATGTAGAGCATTGTAGTCAATCACAGAGCGTATAAATGATACATAAAACATTCTAGCAAGTCTCACGTTAATTCCATGATTGACACCAACAAGGACCCGCAAGGGCTTTAATCTCTCCCACAGTCTCCTCTTGAGAGAAGAAAGGTACCCAGGGTCGTTAATGGGGACACCAAGGTATCTGTAAGACTCGCAGTTCTCAAGTGCTCGCCCATCTATATGATAATTGGGTGGTGGAATACCACATGGAATGAGGGCACGAGTTTTCTGTACAGAGATAAGGAGGCCACATTCCTCAGCTCTAGTAGCAAAAGCATCGAGCAGAACTTGCATTCTAGGCTCGGAGGCAGCCTGTAAACATATATCATCAGCATAACAAATGACAGTGTCTTCATTATTAGTTGGAAGATCTTTAATAAGTTTATGCATCAGAACGTTGAACAACAAGGGGCTGAGGACCCCTCCTTGTGGAGTTCCCAGTTCAAAGTGTTTGCTCTCTGTGCTTTTAACACCATTAAACAAAACATATGCTGTTCGATTAGACAAATAGCCCTTTATCCATTTCAGTAATTTTCCTTGTATTCCCAGCTCGGCAAGCTGTTCCAGTATGATTTCTCTGTTTGCTGTATCAAAAGCTGCTGCTAGGTCGATGAAGACTGTTTGAGGGGAAGCTTCAATATGTGCGAAGTATTCAGCAAAACAGTGTTGTGTACTGAGCCCAGGCATAAATCCAAACAGTTGGGGTGACAGGTGCCCCTGTATACGATACATGAGTCTGTTAAGAACAATACGTTCAAGCACTTTACAGACACACGATGTTAGAGATATGGGTCTATAATTATCTGAGTGTGGTTTGGGGATGGGAACAATGACACTCTTTGTCCAAGCATCAGGTAATACTCCTTCACGTAAACTCATTCTGTACAACACTAACAGTGGATTACCTGGTACTTGTGAGACTAATCTCAGTAGACTGTAAGTAATACCGTCCTCTCCAGGAGCAGTTGATTTTCCCATCTTTAGTGCATGATTTAATTCCCATTCAGTTACATCATTAAGGTCCGACACGTCGATAGCTGTACAGGCAAGATTGATGGTTCGTTGTCTGTTGGGGCGTGTGTCATTAAGTTTATGCTGTATGTTAATTGGAAGTGAGTCGTAGCTTGATGTTAGTGCCCATTGATCAAGGAGAATGTTTGCTTGTTCTAGTGGGCTGTGGTGCAGTGGTTTGGTTGGGTTGCTTCTAGAGATTTTTCGTATCTTTTCCCAAACTTCAACAAGTGTTGTTTGCTCATTTATACTTTGTAGGAACTCTTCCCAATGTTTATTACGTATAACGTTGCTCATGTCTCTCACCTCTCTATTTGCAACTAGAAATGCATGCAAGTCACCTTGTGCTTTGGTTCGTTTGTACGTATCTCCAAGTTGCTTTACTCGTTCATGTTCTTTAACAAATACGGGGTCAAGGACCCACTTGGGTGGTGGCAGGTGTTGCCCACTTCTGCTAGGCTTACGACTTGTTCCCCATGGGAGTCCCACCTGAGCTGCCGTAGGGTGCAGACGTGTCGTCTGGCCGCTCCGGTAGTTTGGGGAGGTTGCAGTTTTCGCCTGCAGGGGGTGTGGGTGTCTCTACCCTCCCTGCTGACTGGTGTTGACGTGGCGCTTTTACGATGAGCGGCCATCTTCCCGCTGTCGAGAGGGTAAACTCCGTGGGGTTGGAGTTTACCTGCCGTGCAGGGTATCCTCTCATAGAGCAGGTCATGTGTGACGTGCTACATGTCCCGGTCGAGGAGGTCTATGGGGTTGAGCTGGTGACTGCTCGCCGGGTAATAATCAAGTTTGTGGGTGAGGAGGCGTACCGTGGATTTCTCCGGCGGTACGAGGGCCGTACCTTGAAGTTAATGGATGGCACTGGTTCTGTGGCCATTTCTGATCGGAGTGGTGCCGTGACGTATGTGAGCGTTCATGGGGCCCCCATGGAATTCCCTGAATCCCTTCTCCGGCGTTTCTTCCAGAGATTTGGATCCATCGTCAGTGTGAGGATGCACAAGCTATCTTCTGGAAAATATGCGGGGGTGAAGACGAACATTCGTACCCTCGGAATACGCCTGAGGTCGGACATTCCATCATCTGTCCGACTTCTAGGGTACTACATGCGAGTGTATTATGCCAGGCAACCCCGTACTTGTTTCCGGTGTGGCATGTTGGGGCATCAGGCTGCCGGATGCACTGCGGCTCCGGTTGCTCCGGTCAACTTGTTCCGGGAAGAGGATTTCCCACCGCTCCCTCTGGAGGAGGTCTCCGGGGATGAGGAGGTGAGCGTGCAGTTAGCGGATGCGGCTCCCCATACATCGCCGGACGTTCCTCCGGTTGTTGCAGACTCTCCTCCGGGTCTTGAAGTGCCAATGGATGGTCTACGTGCTCCTGTCGCTGTCTCCGCTGCTCCTGAAGGCCTTCCTGGTGATCGTTGTGATGCGCCGCCGTCTTCTCCCTCGTCTTCGGCTGCTGTGCCTGGCCCTGTGTGTGGGCCGGTTCCCCCTGTGGTTGAGGCTGCTGCCGTTCTACGTCGAGCGTCGGTTCGCCCAGTTTGTGAGGCCCGTGGTTCTGGGTCCGCCTCAGGCTGTGAGGATGTGCGGCCCGTGCCCAAGCGTTCCAGGCATTCTTCTACTGATTGGGCTGATGTGGTGGAGTACAACGTAGGTGGAGTTTCGGGCGTTGATGTGGCGGTTCCGGGTGCTTCGCGCTCTACGTCGCTGGTGGTGGCTGACGTCCATGTGTCTGCTATTGACGATGGTTGTGCGTTTGATTTGCCTCCTGTTCTTTCTCCTGCAGAAGGTTCTCCACAGTGGGGGGTGGTCGCTCCTCCGGACGTGGGTGGTGTGGATTCTGGTGCGTGCCAAGGCATCAAGCTGGTGCTGAAGAAGGATGTCCGGCGTGGGGGGTCCCAGCAGGTGCAACGTTCGGTGGCTGCCGCTGGGCCCTGTGAGGAAGTCGAGGAGGCCCCCAGTGTGATGCCCATTGCCCGGCCTCATGAGAAGGAGCCTCTCCCTATCATCCTGGCCTCCGGAGTGGCGCATGATGGTCTGAATCCTGTGCGGTTTCAAGTTGATGACCGCGTGCGTCCGGTTCCGTGGTGCCCTTCTACCATTTGGGTTCGGCGGGCTCGGTGTTTTGTTGTGGATGTGCCGGAGTCAATGCCTGATCCTCGTACGGTTCGTGATGAACCTGTATCGAAGGATGTGATGTTACTTTGGGAGGCATATTGTCTTCGCTTCCCAGCGGCGGAGTGGCCGGATAAGTATGAGACATTTGAGTAGTCTGTGTGCTTGGTGTGTGCTTGGACCTGTGGTTTGTTTGTACTGTGTTGTACATGTTGCGCCTTTCGGGCAGGTGCTTTGTTGTATTTCTTATATTTCCAGTTTTGTTTCCTTTTCTTGTATCATTATGTTTATGTTCATTGTTGTTGTAGGCCCTTCAGGCCGGTGTTTTAGTGTTTTGTAATAATTTGTATAAAGTTGTATTGTTTGTGCTGAAGCGTGATGTACTTTGTTGCTTTTATTCTCGGTCCTTCAGGCCAGTGCATGTATGTTGTTGTGTTTTGTGCCCGTCTTGTTTTTCAGATGTGCAAGTTTTGCTTGTTTATTTTTATTGTTTATTTTTATTTTTTATTTTTGTTGTTGTTTTTCTGTTTATTTTGGCCTCGCCCTTTGTTTCTGGGGTGGGTGGTTTGGTGTGTGTTTTTTTTATTTCTGTATTGTTTGTGCTGAGCGTTTGGCCTGGTGTTTTTATGTTGCTTTCCCTATTGTACATGTATGTCCTTTATGTTTTGTTTGGACTATATTGTGTTTGTCCTGTTCTGTGTCCTGTTATGCCTCTTAATGTATGGTGGTTTTTTTCTGGGGGTTTTGGTGATGTTACTGTGTTTGCTAGTTTGCCATTTTGTTTGTGCTTTGTTGTATGCTGTATTTTTCTATGCTTTTCTCGTGTGTGTTTTGTGGTGCTTTGCTGTCGGCCCTTCTGGCCGGTGGTCTATTGTTTTCCTTTGTTCTGTATAATGTTTTTCTTTGTTCTGTATAATGTATTGTTTTATTGTATTTAAATTGCATGCTTTGCATGTAAAAATAAAAATAATAAAAAAATAACTTGTTCCCCAACACACCCATGTGTCGTAGTAGGTAGTAATCGTATCAACGAGATCTCTGGAGAAGGCTTGTACATTCGTTATTGTGTAATCTTGATACCATTTTGATATACAATTAATAAAGTGGTCATGCAAGCCATATGGAATATTCATTTTCCGTCTCTGATGTCTATTAGGTACATCACACTGTACCTCATAGGAAGCAGAAACTGCATAGTGATCACTAACTAAGTGATTTACCAACGAACATTCCATCCTATCTTGCACAAGGTTTCTACCCATTACATAATCAAGTCTGCCTCCCAATAAATGAGTTTGGGTATCCGTAGTATACACGGTTAATCTGTTGTCATAAACATATTTGATAAATTTGCATCCATTATCGTTGTTAGTAATGTCTCCCAGCGTAATATGTCTAGCATTAAAATCTCCCATGTATATTGTCCCATGATTGTCTAGATCTGGGAGCAATGTTACATTGAGCTTCTTGCTTCTGGCATATACGTTGAGGAATGAAAAGTGGCCTGTTGTAGTTTGTACATGAAAGTGATGGTGCTGTGTGTGTACATTGTGTGACGTGCTCACAAGAATGTGCGGTAAATCACTTCTGATGTATGTTAATAGGCCTGTGGCGTTACTGTTATTATAGGATACATACCCTCTGATCTTTGGTGGGGTTTTGTTTATCATGTTGGACGTGTAGGGTTCCTGTAAAGCAATTATATCTATGTTGTTACTGGTAACATGTGCAATTAGATCATTCAGTCTTTTGTTGATGCTACGAATGTTCCAACTTAGAAACCTAATGGTCCTTGTGTCAACAGCAGCCATCGTCTTGGTGTTGTTCCTCCCTGGGACTGGTGGTCCCACTGTTGTCCTTGTCCCACTGCCACAATGTGTCCATAAGTGACTCTACGACGTAAAGAGCCGCACCAACCTGGCGTTTGGTGTCGTCAGGAACATCTGGTGACGTCATCAGTTTCTTGATCACTGAGCTACTGGGCAGGGCGTACAAGTGGCAGGAGCGACCCTTGCGGGACTCCACTTGTTGCCGTCGCCTCGAAGCCTTATGTCTGACTGTGACTGTCAGGTCAGGGAACACACGTGAGGCCCAGGGAACACACATGAGGGCCAGGGAACACACATGAGAGCCAGGAACACACATGAGGGCCAGGGAACACACATGAGGCCAGGGAACAAACATGAGGGCCAGGGAACACACGTGAGGGCCAGGGAACACACATGAGGGCCAGGGAACACACATGAGGGTCAGGGAAACACACATGAGGGCCACGGAACACACGTGACGACCAAGGAACACACATGCGGACCAGGGAACACACATGAGGGCCAGGGAACACACATGAGGGTTAGGGAACACACATGAGGGTCAGGGAACACACATGAGGGCCACGGAACACACGTGACGCCCAGGGAACACACATGCGGGCCAGGGAACACACATGAGGGCCAGGGAACACACGTGACGCCCAGAGACCACACATGCAAGCCAGGGACACATATATGAGGGCCAGGGAACACACGTGACGCCCAGGAACACACATGCGGTCAGGGAACACACATAAGGGCCAGGGAACACACGTGACGCCCAGAGAACACACATGCAGGCCAGGGAACACATATGAGGGCCAGGGAACACACGTGACGCCCAGGGAACACACATTGAGGGCCAGGGAACACACATGAGGGCCAGGGAACACACATGAGGCTTAGGGAACACACATGATGGTCAGGGAACACACAAGGGCCAGGGAACACACATGAGGGCCAGGGAACACACATGAGGGCCAGGGAACACACATGAGGGCCAGGGAACAAACGTGAGGCCCAGGGAACACACGTGAGGCCCAGGNTAAGGTGTCATGGTGACTGTGGCAGACCTGTAAGGTGTCATGGTGACTGTGGCAGACCTGTAAGGTGGGTGGTGACTGTGGCAGCCCTGTAAGGTGTCATGGTGACTGTGGCAGACCTGTAAGGTGTCATGGTGACTGTGGCAGACCTGTAAGGTGTCATGGTGACTGTGGCAGACCTGTAAGGTGTCATGGTGACTGTGGCAGACCTGTAAGGTGTTATGGTGACTGTGGCAGACCTGTAAGGTGTCATGGTGACTGTGGCAGCCCTGTAAGGTGTCATGGTGACTGTGGCAGACCTGTAAGGTGTCATGGTGACTGTGGCAGACCTGTAGGTGTGGTGGTGACTGTGGCAGCCCTGTAAGGTGTCATGGTGACTGTGGCAGACCTGTAAGGTGTCATGGTGACTGTGGCAGACCTGTAAGGTGTCATGGTGACTGTGGCAGACCTGTAAGGTGTCATGGTGACTGTGGCAGCCCTGTAAGGTGTCATGGTGACTGTGGCAGACCTGTAAGGTGTCATGGTGACTGTGGCGACCTGTAAGGTGTGGTGGTGACTGTGGCAGCCCTGTAAGGTGTCATGGTGACTGTGGCAGACCTGTAAGGTGTCATGGTGACTGTGGCAGACCTGTAAGGTGTCATGGTGACTGTGGCAGACCTGTAAGGTGTCATGGTGACTGTGGCAGACCTGTAAGGTGTCATGGTGACTGTGGCAGACCTGTAAGGTGTCATGGTGACTGTGGCAGACCTGTAAGTGTCATGGTGACTGTGGCAGACCTGTAAGGTGTCATGGTGACTGTGGCAGCCCTGTAAGGTGTCATGGTGACTGTGCAGACCTGTAAGGTGTCATGGTGACTGTGGCAGACTGTAAGGTGTCATGGTGACTGTGGCAGACCTGTAAGGTGTCATGGTGACTGTGGCAGACCTGTAAGTGTCATGGTGACTGTGGCAGCCCTGTAAGGTGTCATGGTGACTGTGGCAGCCCTGTAAGGTGTCATGTGACTGTGGCAGACCTGTAAGGTGTCATGGTGACTGTGGCAGACCTGTAAGGTGTCATGGTGACTGTGGCAGACCTGTAAGGTGTCATGGTGACTGTGGCAGACCTGTAAGGTGTCATGGTGACTGTGGCAGACCTGTAAGGTGTGGTGGTGACTGTGGCAGCCTGTAAGGTGTCATGGTGACTGTGGCAGCCCTGTAAGGTGTCATGGTGACTGTGGCAGACCTGTAAGGTGTCATGGTGACTGTGGCAGCCCTGTAGGTGTCATGGTGACTGTGGCAGCCCTGTAAGGTGTCATGGGACTGTGGCAGACCTGTAAGGTTTTATAGAGATATATTGTTGACATATCCACAAGGTCTGTGCCGAGGGCTCGAACTTACTGTCGAGTTGTTGTTGTAACTTGTGGTTTGTGTTGAATAATTCTGCAAGTGAGGAAGGTCAGGGTGGTAAGGTCCAGCTGGAGATAACGAGAGATATGGCGTGGTGAGGGAACAACGACCTCTTATCACTGGTATACATAGTAGCTCTATGTATGACTATTTACATAACTAAGTATGTGTGTATATACATATATATATATACATGTATATAACTATGTTATATACATAAGTATATGTATTCATAGTTATGTATACACATAAGTATGTATACATATCATATAGTTATCAGGTATACATACTGGCGAGGTCCACTGTTATATATGTTTATATAAGTGTATATCTTTAGTTTAGGTCATTTGTATGCTTTTGATGCCTATATAAGATGGGTTATTTTCTTGGGATAATTCGGGGCTTAGCGTCCCCGCGGCCCGGTTCTCGACCAGGCCTCCTATTTTTGTTACACCCCGCCAGGAAGCAGCCCGTAGCAGCTGTCTAACCCCCTCAAGGTACCTACTTTTGCTAGGTGAACAGAGGCATCTGGGTGAAAGAAACTCTTCCTGCTTTCCCTCCACCAGGGTTCGAACCGGGAACCCCAGGACTACGAACCCTGAGCGTTGTCCACTCAGCCGTCAATGGCTTGTTTCAGAATATTATGGAATCATTTGTTTTGTTTCTTGTTGGGCCTGATAGCTGAGTGGACAGCGCTCGGGATTCGTAGTCCTGGGGTTTTGGGTTCGATCCCCGGCGGAGGCGGAAGCAAATGGTCAGAGTTTCTTTCAGCCTGATGCGCCTGTTCAACTAGCAGTAAATAGGTACCTGGGAGTTAGACAGCTGCAACGGGCTGCTTCCTGGGGGGTGTGTAACAAGAAGGAGGCCTGGTCGAGGACCGGGCCGCGGAGACGCTAAGCCCTGAAATCATCTCAAGATAACCTAAAAATAACCTAAAGATAACCTGCAGATAACCTGAAGATAACCAGAACATAACCTGCAGATAACCTCAAGACGACCTCAAGATAACCTAAAGATAACTGAGAGGCTGAGTTGTGATAACTGGGTCGTCTGAGATAACCCTGGTCGTCTCAGAAGAAAATATTATTGGTAGCAGCGTTGATGTCATCTGTTGCAGCCGTGACAGGTGCTGCAACACGTCACAGGTGCTGCAACACGTCACAGGTGCTGCAACACGTCACAGGTGCTGCAACACGTCACAGGTGCTGCAACACGTCACAGGTGCTGCAACACGTCACAGGTGCTGCAACACGTCACAGGTGCTGCAACACGTCACAGGTGCTGCAACACGTCACAGGGCTGCAACACGTCACAGGGCTGCAACACGTCACAGGTGCTGCAACACGTCACAGGTGCTGCAACACGTCACAGGTGCTGCAACACGTCACAGGTGCTGCAACACGTCACAGGTGCTGCAACACGTCACAGGTGCTGCAACACGTCACAGGTGCTGCAACACGTCACAGGTGCTGCAACACGTCACAGGTGCTGCAACACGTCACAGGTGCTGCAACACGTCACAGGTGCTGCAACACGTCACAGGTGCTGCAACACGTCACAGGTGCTGCAACACGTCACAGGTGCTGCAACACGTCACAGGTGCTGCAACACGTCACAGGTGCTGCAACACGTCACAGGTGCTGCAACACGTCACAGGGCTGCAACACGTCACAGGGCTGCAACACGTCACAGGTGCTGCAACACGTCACAGGTGCTGCAACACGTCACAGGTGCTGCAACACGTCACAGGTGCTGCAACACGTCACAGGTGCTGCAACACGTCACAGGTGCTGCAACACGTCACAGGTGCTGCAACACGTCACAGGTGCTGCAACACGTCACAGGTGCTGCAACACGTCACAGGTGCTGCAACACGTCACAGGTGCTGCAACACGTCACAGGTGCTGCAACACGTCACAGGTGCTGCAACACGTCACAGGTGCTGCAACACGTCACAGGTGCTGCAACACCTCACAGGTGCTGCAACACCTCACAGGTGCTGCAACACGTCACAGGTGCTGCAACACGTCACAGGTGCTGCAACACGTCACAGGTGCTGCAACACGTCACAGGTGCTGCAACACCTCACAGGTGCTGCAACACGTCACAGGTGCTGCAACACGTCACAGGTGCTGCAACACGTCACAGGTGCTGCAACACGTCACAGGTGCTGCAACACGTCACAGGTGCTGCAACACGTCACAGGTGCTGCAACACGTCACAGGTGCTGCAACACGTCACAGGTGCTGCAACACGTCACAGGTGCTGCAACACGTCACACTACGGAACACCAGGTGACAGTACTGGAGCAGCGTTCACTGCAGCACTGTCCTGCCTGTCACTGACGTCAGATGGGGTGGAGTTTGACATCCAAAATGGTCAACAAAATCCTGAATTGCTTCATAACTATTCCTGGTTGTTCAACCTCACTGTTGTGACTGGTTCAGCCAGTGTGGGGCAGTGTGTGTGTTGTAGAGGCTCGCAGTTATGTGAAGGACAAGTTAAATTTTAAATTATGCCCCGAGGGGCGAGTTTATTGGGCAGCGTCACTCATCCTGTGAGTGAACACACCGCCATAGTGACAGTATTGGGCAGCGCCACTCATCTTGTGAGTGGACACACCGCAATAGTGACAGTATTGGGCAGCGTCACTCATCCTGTGAGTGAACACACCGCCATAGTGACAGTATTAGGCAGCGCCACTCATCCTGTGAGTGGACACACCGCCATAGTGACAGTATTGGGCAGCGTCACTCTTCCTGTGAGTGGACACACCTCCATAGTGACAGTATTGGGCAGCGTCACTCATTCTGTGAGTGAACACACCGCCATAGTGACAGTATTGGGCAGCGCCACTCATCCTGTGAGTGGACACACCGCCATAGTGACAGTATTGGACAGCGCCACTCATCCTGTGAGTGGACACACCGCCATAGTGACAGTATTGGGCAGCGCCACTCATCCTGTGAGTGAACACACCGCCATAGTGACAGTATTGGGCAGCGCCACTCATCCTGTGAGTGGACACACCGCCATAGTGACAGTATTGGGCAGCGCCACTCATCCTGTGAGTGGACACACCGCCATAGTGACAGTATTGGGCAGCGCCACTCATCCTGTGAGTGGACACACCGCCATAGTGACAGTATTGGGCAGCGCCACTCATCCTGTGAGTGGACACACCGCCATAGTGACAGTATTGGGCAGCGCCACTCATCCTGTGAGTGGACACACCGCCATAGTGACAGTATTGGGCAGCGCCACTCATCCTGTGAGTGGACACACCGCCATAGTGACAGTATTGGGCAGCGCCACTCATCCTGTGAGTGGACACACCGCCATAGTGACAGTATTGGGCAGCGCCACTCATCCTGTGAGTGGACACACCGCCATAGTGACAGTATTGGGCAGCGCCACTCATCCTGTGAGTGGACACACCGCCATAGTGACAGTATTGGGCAGCGCCACTCATCCTGTGAGTGGACACACCGCCATAGTGACAGTATTGGGCAGCGCCACTCATCCTGTGAGTGGACACACCGCCATAGTGACAGTATTGGGCAGCGCCACTCATCCTGTGAGTGGACACACCGCCATAGTGACAGTATTGGGCAGCGCCACTCATCCTGTGAGTGGACACACCGCCATAGTGACAGTATTGGGCAGCGCCACTCATCCTGTGAGTGGACACACCGCCATAGTGACAGTATTGGGCAGCGTCACTCATCCTGTGAGTGGACACACCGCCATAGTGACAGTATTGGGCAGCGCCACTCATCCTGTGAGTGGACACACCGCCATAGTGACAGTATTGGGCAGCGTCACTCATCCTGTGAGTGGACACACCGCCATAGTGACAGTATTGGGCAGCATCACTCATCCTGTGAGTGGACACACCGCCATAGTGACAGTATTGGGCAGCGTCACTCATCCTGTGAGTGGACACACCGCCATATAGTGACAGTATTGGGCAGCGTCACTCATCCTGTGAGTGGACACACCGCCATAGTGACAGTATTGGGCAGCGTCACTCATCTTGTGAGTGGACACACCGCCATAGTGACAGTATTGGACAGCGCCACTCATCCTGTGAGTGGACACACCGCCATAGTGACAGTATTGGGCAGCGCCACTCATCCTGTGAGTGGACACACCGCCATAGTGACAGTATTGGGCAGCGCCACTCATCCTGTGAGTGGACACACCGCCATAGTGACAGTATTGGGCAGCACCACTCATCCTGTGAGTGGACACACCGCCATAGTGACAGTATTGGGCAGCGCCACTCATCCTGTGAGTGGACACACCGCCATAGTGACAGTATTGGGCAGCGCCACTCATCCTGTGAGTGGACACACCGCCATAGTGACAGTATTGGGCAGCGCCACTCATCCTGTGAGTGGACACACCGCCATAGTGACAGTATTGGGCAGCGCCACTCATCCTGTGAGTGGACACACCGCCATAGTGACAGTATTGGGCAGCGCCACTCATCCTGTGAGTGGACACACCGCCATAGTGACAGTATTGGGCAGCGCCACTCATCCTGTGAGTGGACACACCGCCATAGTGACAGTATTGGGCAGCGTCACTCATCCTGTGAGTGGACACACCGCCATAGTGACAGTATTGGGCAGCGCCACTCATCCTGTGAGTGGACACACCGCCATAGTGACAGTATTGGGCAGCGTCACTCATCCTGTGAGTGGACACACCGCCATAGTGACAGTATTGGGCAGCGTCACTCATCCTGTGAGTGGACACACCGCCATAGTGACAGTATTGGGCAGCGTCACTCATCCTGTGAGTGGACACACCGCCATAGTGACAGTATTGGGCAGCGTCACTCATCCTGTGAGTGGACACACCGCCATAGTGACAGTATTGGGCAGCGCCACTCATCCTGTGAGTGGACACACCGCCATAGTGACAGTATTGGGCAGCGCCACTCATCCTGTGAGTGGACACACCGCCATAGTGACAGTATTGGGCAGCGCCACTCATCCTGTGAGTGGACACACCGCCATAGTGACAGTATTGGGCAGCGCCACTCATCCTGTGAGTGGACACACCGCCATAGTGACAGTATTGGGCAGCGCCACTCATCCTGTGAGTGGACACACCGCCATAGTGACAGTATTGGGCAGCACCACTCATCCTGTGAGTGGACACACCACCATAGTGACAGTATTGGGCAGCGTCACTCATCCTGTGAGTGGACACACCGCCATAATGACAGTATTGGGCAGCGTCACTCATCCTGTGAGTGGACACACCTCCATAGTGACAGTATTGGGCAGCGTCACTCATTCTGTGAGTGAACACACCGCCATAGTGACAGTATTGGGCAGCGCCACTCATCCTGTGAGTGGACACACCGCCATAGTGACAGTATTGGGCAGCGCCACTCATCCTGTGAGTGGACACACCGCCATAGTGACAGTATTGGGCAGCGCCACTCATCCTTTGAGTGAACACACCGCCATAGTGACAGTATTGGGCAGCGCCACTCATCCTGTGAGTGGACACACCGCCATAGTGACAGTATTGGGCAGCGTCACTCATCCTGTGAGTGGACACACCACCATAGTGACAGTATTGGGCAGCGTCACTCATCCTGTGAGTGGACACACCGCCATAGTGACAGTATTGGGCAGCGTCACTCATCCTGTGAGTGGACACACCGCCATAGTGACAGTATTGGGCGCGCTACTCATCCTGTGAGTGGACACACCGCCATAGTGACAGTATTGGGCAGCGCCACTCATCCTGTGAGTGGACACACCGCCATAGTGACAGTATTGGGCAGCGCCACTCATCCTGTGAGTGGACACACCGCCATAGTGACAGTATTGGGCAGCGTCACTCATCCTGTGAGTGGACACACCGCCATAGTGACAGTATTGGGCAGCGCCACTCATCCTGGGAGTGGACACACCGCCATAGTGACAGTATTGGGCAGCGCCACTCATCCTGTGAGTGGACACACCGCCATAGTGACAGTATTGGGCAGCGTCACTCATCCTGTGAGTGGACACACCGCCATAGTGACAGTATTGGGCAGTGTCACTCATCTTGTGAGTGGACACACCGCCATAGTGACAGTATTGGACAGCGCCACTCATCCTGTGAGTGGACACACCGCCATAGTGACAGTATTGGGCAGCGCCACTCATCCTGTGAGTGGACACACCGCCATAGTGACAGTATTGGGCAGCGTCACTCATCCTGTGAGTGGACACACCGCCATAGTGACAGTATTGGGCAGCGCCACTCATCCTGTGAGTGGACACACCGCCATAGCAGCATGTACAACACTCCCCAATAGGAAGAAAACCCGCTGGGTTGTTCATCCAGCAAGTGTAGCTACATGGACAAGTGCTGACACTGAGCCGCCATCTTGCCTGACGCAGCATCGTCAGGGACGTGTCAGCATTAAACTCAGCTAAATCGCTGCGCTGCGCACGACGTGTTTCTGTTGCGTTGTCGTTCTGTGCTAACAAAACATCAATGGCGTGCTGTTACTGGAGTTACGGAACACTCAGGACTAAGGTGACGTAACACGCGTGACTGGGCCGGGGTAACGGAACACATGTACTTACCTATGGGGGCAGTGAGCTCTAGCTCCTGGTCCCCAGCCTAGAAGACTTGTTCTCCTCCTTACGTCATCATTTAAGTCTCATAGTCTGAGAGTCATGGCTGGAGGTGGCTTCCACAACGTATTCATTATGTGACAACCCAGAATATTTCCTTACATTTCTTAGACTCACCGGCGTATCCAGCTTCACGCTCATGTCCTCTCGTCCTACTTTCCCTTTAGAGACAACGTTATCAATTCCCTTTTAGTATCTTTAATGTTGAGATCATGTCCACTCTGTTTCTCTCTCTCCCCTCCGGGGGTTAAGAAGTCTATTTTCTTTATCTTCACCTCATAGATTAAACCTCTGGTACTAATATTGTTGCGAACCCTTGCACTTGTTAATGTTAGTAGAGGCAACACTAGAGGTGGTAGAGGCAGTAGAGTAGAGGCAACACTAGAGTTTTTTTTATTATTATTTTCTACCACAGACGTGGCCACACATTTACAATGCTAACCAGCATATATACATTTTCTTCTGTCCTCCATGGACAGGGTTAGAGATGTGTTAAACATATATTTCAAGGGTTTATTGAACAATCAACCACTGAAGGTGAGTCGGTGCTTTTAAAATGCTAAGCTAACCTATATACGTAAATACATAGATACACAGATTTACGTATGCCTTACATAAAGTGTTTGATGTGTCTTTTACATAGTGTCATTAATGTACATTTACAAAGGTGAAATGTAATTCTGATCAGCTTCCATATATACTTTATACCCATACATATACATACACACACACACATATACATATATACACACATGCATTCACAGACATTTGTCTCATTTACTCTGACAGGGTGAGATAGCTGATAAAGAAACTAGTGTGCAATTAAGCACTTAATCACTGAAGGTGATTAAGGTGCTTTTACAAGCTCAGGTTATATAGTTACATCATAGACATTGTATAATTGATACATTACATGGTCAATCTTGGAGACAAGTCCAATATATCATCAAGGTTCCAGTACTCATATAGTAATTACACAGTTCAGCATACCTTAGCCCAGGAGGGCGAAAGTCAGCCAGTATGGGACATTCTACAATATAAGTTCAAGAGAGGAAATGTTTCTCTTTCACAAAGTTGACACATAGTGTAACTCGACATTTGGTTTTGAGAAAGCTGCCAGATACGTCTATATCCCAGGCGTATTCTGGCCACTATAACATCA
>WNGS01118980.1:0-30793 GCA_020271785.1 Procambarus virginalis
CGCGGACACATACAGAGGACTTAAAGTCACTAGTACGAAAGAATGAAAGAAGGCTCCTAGTGATGGTATGCCTACTTTTGAGGTGTAAGATTGACAGCTTTTGTTGATACAGGAAGCCAGGCAACTGTAATTAAAAGTCAGCCTTCAGCGATTTTAAGTATGCACGTCTTAAACGTAGCGCAAAGACATTAACAGCGGTCAATGGGGAAAAGATTGAGATCGTAGGTCAAGGTACAGTTAATTTTGAGATTGATGGGGAATTGCAGCCTCACACATGTACGATCGTAGAAAACCTTGATTTTCCGGGTCACATCTTAATGGGGACTGATTTTCTGTCGCGATTTGATTATTCCTTGTCTGCTGAAAAAGGGGCTAGGAACTGCAGGTTGCAGTTGGGGACAGACTTCCTACCCACTGGAGATGATCGACCATCCCCCAGTTGTAGCTTCAATTAAGAGGAAGCAAAATATAATGCGCATTATCTAAAATTGATTTTTAAGTCTCTTCCAGACACATTTAAGAGGTCATGCGCATTGCATGTGTTATAAAAATTTTGTGTTATAAAAAATGTGGGTTGCTATGGGGAACTGGTACTATTAAGGGGTAAGGGTAAGTAGACTAGAGGTATCAAGATATGGGAGAACAAAAGGCCCGGCCCCCAAAGTAAAATATCCACAATAATAAATGCTTGCTACTAAACCTGGTTAGTCTAGGAAATGATTATTGTACTCCCACACAGGAATAAGGGATACTCTGTTCAAACTTACTTATTTATTAACCCCTTAACACCCCCCATACACAATCACCAATAACAATTTAATACTAACTTTACCACACAATCTTACGTTAAAAGCCTTGGTCCACATAGGCAGGATACAAGGTTTTACACTGAAAGCAAGCTAGGGTAAAGCTCTACTATAACACACTAGAGTCAGCCTAGGGTAGGGGACCACGTGGTACACTGGGACCCCTGTTAGCATAACAGGTACAAAAACTTAAATATACTTACTACACCCCAGGTATACTACTCTACACATATAACGATAGGTATGCCAGACATATACAAACTGAGTAATGGAGTACTTAACCAACTAAGTCACAGAAATAAAGAATTAAGAGGAAGGAGGAGAGCGCGTCCGAACAGCACAGCAGCCAGCAGAGAAGACCGTCCCAGTCTCCCGTCTCCCTCTCCGAAAGCTATGCTGCCGGCAGACTGTTCAACTAATCATACCGGTGCCCGATACTAAATTTACTCAGGTTTACTTTACAAATGATTAGACAGTATTAGTAAACATAGTTGATGCCTATTTTATTATTTAATAAACAACCCCAAGCTCAATCTTTAAATACTCTTTGAGAAACAAGAATAGTCTTACGACTGGCAGGGAAGATACGACATATGCCACTCGCAATGCGTTTTTACTCTATGGTAGCTCAATAAGCTCAAATTTTGACCTCTGGTTTCCCTCTAAAGAACCCAGAGTCGTAACACTCCTCCCCCCTTCAGAGAAAAAAAAAATGTGACTACTAGAATAGTAGTCATATTTTTTTGTAAGAGTATACAGAATAAAATGGACATCCATGACATAATAGAAAATCAACCAAACAACAATTTCTCTGTCAAAAAAAAAATACAAGGGAATTCTCTGAAAGAAAAAACATACACAAAACAAAACAAAAAAACAAAAGGAAGTAAATAAATTGGACACGGGATATTTAATGTCACAGGAGAACCTAAAAAAAAATAACTAAAGCATGACATTTGGTATGGCTTCCTGCGGCTCAGATGAATGTTACTCAGGCAAGCGGGACAGAGCGTCGGCTATCACGTTGAGCCGGCCCGGTAGGTGGATAATAGATAGATTAAAGTCCTGTAGGTACAATGCCCACCTGAGGATGCGCTTATTTTTCTGCTTCATCTGATTCATGAAAACTAATGGGTTATGGTCCGTGTACACTTCCACTATATTACCTGTGAGGTACACTTCGAACTTTTTGCAAGTTAGCACTAGCGCCAACGCCTCTTTTTCTATCACCGAATAATTGCGCTGCGCCTTGTCAAATTTCACAGAGTAATAATATACTGGGTGTTCCACTTTATCATCCCCAGTTTGCAACAACACTGCACCAGCACCCGAGTCAGACGCGTCAACTTGAATTTTAAACGGACGGTCGAACCTTGGACTAGCAAGCACTGGGGCGGAAGCTAAGATCAATTTCAAGTTTTTAAATGCCTCTGCACAGTCCGATGACCACTTAAATTTAACGGCCTTCCGCAACAAATCTGTGAGAGGAGTGGCCACACTGGAAAAGTTCTGACAAAAGCGTCGGTAGTACGCACACATACCGATAAATCGTTGAATGTCCTTTTTAGACCTGAGCACTGGATAGTCCAGAATAGCACTAATTTTGTCTTGTCGAGGTAACACTTTTCCTTGGCCCACTTCATAACCGAGGTACGTCACTGTGCCTTGGCCAAAATGACACTTTTTAGCATTTAAGGTTAGATTTGCATGTTTCAACACTGTGAACAACTGGCGTAACCTAGCTATGTGGTCAGCCCAATTAATATCAAAGAGCACAATATCATCTAAATACGCCCGACAATTTGGCACATTAGCGAGCAAAGAGTTCATTAGCCTCTGGAACGTGGCAGGGGCATTACGCAAGCCGAATGGTAACACTTGATACTCAAACACACCCTCGGGGGTCACAAACGCCGTTAGTTGTTTAGCACGTTCAGTGAGAGGGATTTGATAGTACCCTCTCGATAGATCGAATTTCGATACGTACGTGGCGTTCCCGATTTCGTCGATACAGTCCTCGAGACGTGGCAACGGATAGGCGTCCACTATGGTCACCTTGTTGAGCTGCCGATAATCGGTGCATAATCGCCAGGAGCCATCTGGTTTGGGGACCAAAAGGCAGGGCGAGCACCAAGAGCCCTGGCTCGGCCTGATGAGGCCGTGCTGGAGCAAGAAGTCGACCTCCTTACGGACGATGGCCTTCTTTTCCGGACTCATCCGATAGGGTTGAAGGCGAATGGGGGTGTAGTCCGTCAACTCGACATCATGGTAAATGGCATCAGTCTGGGTCGGGACCTCCCCGAACAGACTGGAGAATTCGTCAAGCAACGACTGCACCTCGTCACGTTGGGACATCTGCAAATGGGACAGTCCCTCCTCCACAGCATTCACAGAACTAGAATTATTGAGAATGAGATTAGTTGGGTCCCCAGAACAATCATCCCCTCCCTCACTGGAAATGGAAACATTGGTTAGTGCAATGGGCCTGGGGCCCTGGAACTTCTTCAGCCGATTCACGTGTACGAGCATTACCTGTTTACGCTTATCAGAGTGTCTCACTTTGTACGTGAGGTCCCCAGTCTTCTCTGTCACAATGTAGGGGCCCTCGTACTTGTGGGACATAGTGCTCCCCAGTCGAGGCTTTAGTACCAGGACAGGGTCACCGGGCTGAAATACCCGCAACTTAGCCTTGGCATCGTTCCGTTCTTTCATATTCTCTTGGGCCTTCCCAAGATACTTTAGTGCCGCAGCCTTGCAGTCCTTGAGTCTCTGGTGGTGTTGCGCAAAGAAAGCCGAACCTTCGGTTAACGTTACGTTCCCTAACAGATTCTCCTGTAACATTTGCAAGGGTCCACGAACTTTATGGCCAAAGACTAACTCAAAAGGAGAACAACCCAGTGAACTTTGCAACCCCTCCCTAGCAGCAAACAAAACATACGGCAAGTTCTCGTCCCAGAAGGTATGGGAACTCTCGCACGATGTCTTCAACATCTGCTTCAGAGTTAGATGGAACCTTTCAATGACCCCCTGACTCTGTGGATGGTATGGGCTGGAAACCTTATGAGTTATTCCATGGTCCTTACAAAATTGTTCAAAAATATCAGACTTAAAGTTAGTACCATTGTCAGTCTGTACAACCCGAGGCAGTCCAAAAGTGGAAAAAAATTGCAACATACGAGCAACAACAGTCTTTGCTCGGATGTTCCTTACAGCAAAAGCCTCTGGGTAACGAGTCGTGATACACATCATCGTAATTAGATAAATATTACCAGACTTAGTTCTAGGTAATGGACCAACACAGTCCATTACCACATGAGAAAATGGTTCCTCCGGCACGACAATAGGCTTAAGAGGAGCTTTAGGTGGAGTCTGGTTTGGTTTCCCAACAAGTTGACAAGCAATACATGCATTACAAAATTTTGCCACATCGCTTTTCAGCTTGGGCCAGAAAAAATACTTGCAGATTTTGTGATAGGTAATATTAATGCCTTGATGTCCCCCCATAGGATCATCATGGGCAGCTGACAAAACTCTTTCTCTATAGCAGGTCGGCAACATAACCTGGTGGACTACCTCCCACTCATTTGACAAGGGAGCACTCTGAGGTCTCCATTTTCTCATCAAAATCCGATCATTGTAGTAGTACCCAGTTGCTGCGTCTACAATTTCCTCCCTAGAGACGGCTGTCTCGTGACAATCTGCAAGACTGGGGTCAGCTTTTTGTAACTCACTCAAGGAGGCATCCAGGCCTTGGTCAGATGCCATTGGCCGAGGCTCAACAGTGTTCTCCTCCACCTCCCCACTACTCTCGGTAGGCGGGGGTGGCAGGCTCTCCACAATGTCCTCGGCCCCGTCATCGAGTCGGGCCATGAATGTGTCCGCAAGGTCCACTGGGCTTTCACCACTCGGAAGGTCCCTCGTGTCCTTGGGATTTACCACCTTGGCAAGCACAGGGCTGCCCTTACATTTAAGTCCCATAGACCTAGTCACCACGCACGCAGGGTACACAACATTATCCTCTGCGGTGGGTGAATCCAGGCAAACCTTTGGGTAGGCAACATAACAGGCAGTCTGGAGTCCCCTACCTTATCCCCGGCTAAATCATTACCCAATATTACATCAACATTAGGGAAAGGTAGGTACGAAGTGACTCCGACTGTACAAATACCCTTGTGGAAATCAGATTCCAGGGTAACCTTACGGAGGGGTACTGCTCGAGTATCACTAGTGACACCCTCGACCAGTACCACCTCTCCAGTGTCGAGAGTATTGGCACCTTGCAAAGCACTCTCTAAAATTAAAGTCTGGATGGCACCGGTGTCTCGGAAGATCACCACGTCCCTCCAGGAAGAACCCTCAGACAAAAGTAGTCTCCCTTTCGATAAGAATGGGGTAAGCAGGTCCAACCACTGTGGGTTGGAAGTCTTACTCCCTAACCCTTCAGAAGGCCTCAAGCCCTGTGTCACAACGAGAGCATTGGGTCTTTTTTCCGGGTACAGTTGCCAACAACGGCTAATATGGTGGGTTGAACTTTTACAATGACCACAAAACGTCGGGGAGAAGAGACATTACTAACCGAATTACCCTTCGGTTCACTCTTGAGTGTCGTGGGGCTAAACAATTTAACAGGGTTAGTTATGTCTGAAACAGAAGGTGCATTAGGTAAAGGTTTAGAATGAGCTGGTCTGGACTGGCTGTGGGTATAAGTTTTGCTACTCTGTGGGGTAAAATTATTTTTATTGGGCCTTTTGCCCGCCAACTGGTAGTTTTCTGCCATCTTGGCCAAATCCCCTATTTTAGAATTTAACTCTACCCTTCCTCTTAAATACTGAGCTACCATGTCTGGCATACTATCTATAAACTGTTCCTTTAAAACTAAGTCTTTCAATGCCTCGAATGTTTCGGCTTTAGCCGAGCGAATCCATTTATCAAACAGCCTACTTTGATCAGTCGCGAATTCCGTGAACGGTTGGTTGTGTGTAGGCCTAAGGTTGCGATAAGCTTGGCGGTGAGCTTCAGGAGTAATTTCATATGCCCTCAAAATTCGTTCCCTGACTTTATCATAATCAAAACACTCGTCGTCAGGCATATTAATAAAAATATCTTGGGCTTTACCCCTGAGTCTTCCCTGTAGGATTTTCACCCACTCTTCCTTTGGCCAGGTCATGGACAGGGCCAATCTCTGAAAATGGTTGAAAAACCTTTCAGGATCCGACTCTGAAAATTCAGGCAAGTTATGCTTCTTCTCATAATGCCTGGGGTTTGAATCCCCGGTAGGTGGAGGTCTAGGGGCAGTCGCTCTAATTCTAGCCTCCTCGGTTTTGAGTCTTTGCTCCTCTAATTTTATTCTTGCTAACTCTAGAGCTAACTCTCTCTCTGTATGAGCTGCACTTTCTGTTTGGCTAGGCTGGCATAAAGGAGTATCCTCTGCCAATAGTCCTTCATCGATACAATGTTGTAGTATTTCATTCAACAAGATCCACTTTTTATTTGCGGCATTTAATTCTAGACCAAATTCCTTGCCTAACAATACTAAATTAGACTTGGTAAGTTTCTTTATTTCCCCCAATGAAGGCTCCTCTGCCAGTCTCTGCATGTCAGAAGACATCACTAAAAATTTTAGCTCCTAGCCACAGAAAAATTTAAAATTAAAATTGGAAAAAAAACAAAAATTTGCACGGCCCCTAACACAAGGCCACACTAACCTTAATCGTGAAGAGATCCAGTTGGGTGTCCAGTCAGTGCAATGAATGTCCTACGCCAGGTGAGCTGGACCCTAGGCTAGCACACAACCGTTCTGCGGAAACAAGAATTTTTTAGTTTTGGCATTCAAAGATCTAATTTTTTACAATAATAGTTCCTCCCGGACAGGCCAACCACTTGTTATAAAAATTTGTGGGTTGCTATGGGGAACTGGTACTATTAAGGGGTAAGGGTAAGTAGACTAGAGGTATCAAGATATGGGAGAACAAAAGGCCCGGCCCCCAAAGTAAAATATCCACAATAATAAATGCTTGCTACTAAACCTGGTTAGTCTAGGAAATGATTATTGTACTCCCACACAGGAATAAGGGATACTCTGTTCAAACTTACTTATTTATTAACCCCTTAACACCCCCCATACACAATCACACCAATAACAATTTAATACTAACTTTACCACACAATCTTACGTTAAAAGCCTTGGTCCACATAGGCAGGATACAAGGTTTTACACTGAAAGCAAGCTAGGGTAAAGCTCTACTATAACACACTAGAGTCAGCCTAGGGTAGGGGACCACGTGGTACACTGGGACCCCTGTTAGCATAACAGGTACAAAAACTTAAATATACTTACTACACCCCAGGTATACTACTCTACACATATAACGATAGGTATGCCAGACATATACAAACTGAGTAATGGAGTACTTAACCAACTAAGTCACAGAAATAAAGAATAAGAGGAAGGAGGAGAGCGCGTCCGAACAGCACAGCAGCCAGCAGAGAAGACCGTCCCAGTCTCCCGTCTCCCTCTCCGAAAGCTATGCTGCCGGCAGACTGTTCAACTAATCATACCGGTGCCCGATACTAAATTTACTCAGGTTTACTTTACAAATGATTAGACAGTATTAGTAAACATAGTTGATGCCTATTTTATTATTTAATAAACAACCCCAAGCTCAATCTTTAAATACTCTTTGAGAACAAGAATAGTCTTACGACTGGCAGGGAAGATACGACATATGCCACTCGCAATGCGTTTTTACTCTATGGTAGCTCAATAAGCTCAAATTTTGACCTCTGGTTTCCCTCTAAAGAACCCAGAGTCGTAACAAAAGCACAGGAATAAAAGCAAATACAATAAATAGTAACAATTTAGAAGTAAAATTGAGATCCAATAGATAGCCAGGAAGGACACAGAAGTAGGTAAAATAAAAAACAAAAAATCAGTAGAGACTGACATTATAAATATAAAATAAAAAATAATGAGAAAAATAATAATCATAAAGTAAAATGAACTTGAGGATAATTAGCTTAGTAATGGTTAATTAAACTCCTATAGTTGGTATGAACCTAAGAAAACAAAGTGAGCTCAAATAGATAATTCCGAAAAGAAAGAAAACAAAAGATGACATGTATATCTGAGTAAATCTTGAATTTTACTCTAATATAAATCTAAGTGTAAAAATAAACCGGTTGAGAGTATTATAATGTGGAAGATTTTACTATGATACTGTGGTAGATGATACAAACAATTATACTATTGCTTAATTCCAATAAATGATTACATGAAACAAAATACCAAGTTACTTTAAATATAACAGGGTAATAAGATCCCTAGGTTTAGTGACAATGGGATTAACTAAGAACAAATAATTAAGAGTAAAAAACAGGCAAAGATGGCAAACAAAAAATAAAAATAAAAATAAAAATAAAAAACCTTTGATAGTAAATGATCCCATCAGGCAGGGCTCATCACCTTCTCTCATATTTCATGTTTACCAGTGTTTATTTACCTAATAACTACGGGTATAATATCTTGCTATTATAAAACTAATTCTACTATCATAAAAGACATATTTACTTTAAGTTTCAAGCAGAGAATGCATATATAACTAACACGAAGGACTCCTCTTCACGAGATTCGCCAACTAATAACCTTTTGTTATATTAAAATCGATTCCAGTGTTATGTAGTAGAGAAAAATTGAGTTATATCCAGTTTACGTAAAGCTACGAGTGGTCGAAACCACACTTAAATCCTGGAATGAACTTACGAAGGTTTTTCCACTTAGTGTAGCTACTTGAATACCGACGTAGCCGCCACGAAGGCGCTAAGAAGGAAAACATTCTTAGCTAGAGGAAAAACCTTCGTAAGTACCTTCCTGAATCCGGCCCCAGTAGGCTCAGGAATCAGTACACCAGTTGATTCTTGTCCTTGAGTCTCAAAATGCTATCATCTTGAGTCTTCAAAATGAGAATCTAGCAAGTTCAAGTTCAAGTTCAAGTATGTTTATTGAGATAAGCAAGAAATACATCTCAAAGGGATAGAGTAGCTTAGGCTATTTCTACCCCCCAGGCCTAGCTAACTAGCTAGAATCTAGCTAACTGTGCGAATCTCCATCGCCAACAACAAGAAATAACCCTCCTCCGCGACGATATTAGAAACTATAAGGCTAGCCAAGATCAACTCCAGCATGACTTGAATGATCTCCGTGAGAAAAACAATCTTATGAAAACTGATGAAGCAATAAAAAAACAAGAGGAAGCTCTCAACAAAATGACCGAATGTATCAGTACATTATCCGCTCAACGTTCCGTCTCCCAGGAAGAACAAGATCAGCAAAAGCTGCTGGACTCTGTTATTGTGTCATCCCAAGATATACCTGTGGAGCGTGAAGGGGAAAAATGTGTTGAAATAGCTCAGGCTCTCATAAAAAACGAATTGCAGGTCATTATAAATAAAACAGACATTATTGCTGCCTACAGAGTAGGCAAAAAGAATCCATCAGGTCAAAACCAGCGGAAAATTCGCCTGAAGCTGACTTCCCAGTCCTTGAAATCGCATCTTGTTCGGTCAGCTGCATCCCAACGGAAGGAATATACATCAACGAGTGCTTGACTAGGAAAAGACAGCAACTCCTCTACCGCCTGCGTCAAATCCGTCATCAAAACCCAGAGGCGATTCATCAGTGCTTTGTAAGAGATGGATTGATTAAAGTGAGAAAGACTGCTGAGGGGAAAATGTTTACAATTACTAATGAAGAGAACCTCAACACTTTCCTCTCCCAAAGTGGTTTGCCTCACCTTATTGTCACTCTCAATGAATCAACTTAATTAACCCCCTTGTCACCTAGTGCGGGCTAGGTAACTTAAGTCTCCTTGTTTCACTTTTAGCTGAATTTCTAAATTACTCTTTACTAGTCTGTTACTGGACTTAATTAATTGTGTCTTAATTATTCCTTTAGGTCTTAATAGTTGTACAGTCATAACTGAACTAGTTATATTATATAATCATTTGCTTAAATTTGTCCTATGCTTATTTTTAACTTTTTCTCTGATTTCTTCTTTTACCTAGTTTGCCTAGCCTCGCCATACTCCTTTACTCCAGTGTACCCCTGGCTTTGCCTGTGTCTCAAATAGCATATTGTTACTTTCAGTGTACCTGAGAATACTTGTAAGCAATCTACCTCAATTTTCTTTTTTGTTCATTTTGTTTTTGTATTGTATAGTTTTGTTTATATCTTTATTTTGTATATCTATACCTTTTGTATTGTATAGTCTATGTTTATATGTTTTTTCTCTGAGTTCATTTACTACCTAGGTTGCCTAGCCTCACCATACTCCCTTACTCCATTGTACCCTTGTAAGACCCTTGTTAGCTACCTCATTTTTCTTTGTTGTTCATTTTGTGTTTGTTTTGTATAGTCTTGTTTATATATTTTTCCCCACTTATAGCTTAATTCGACTTTGTATTTGCCACAACTGCCTTGTTTTCCTGCAACCAGCCTCTTTATGCAGTCAAGTATAGACCCTGAACTAAACCTCTTATCCACTATCTATGACAATCATCATTTTAATGATCTAAATTGCAGTTATTTTGCAGCACAAGATGTTAACAATGTATTAACTCATAATCACAATATCTCTGTAATCAACCTGAACGTTAGATCCCTAGGTAAACATTTCGATGATGTTAGTGCCTTGATTGAAACTGTTGACAACAAATTCTCTTTTATTATACTTACTGAAACGTGGTTGAAAGAGGACACTACTCAACTCTTTAACATGCCTAACTACTCGGCAATTCACAACTGTCGTCAAATTCAGAGAGGTGGTGGTATTGCTCTTTACTACCACCATGAACTTACATGCTTAAAAGAAATTAGAACTAGAGACTCCTGTGGGGAGTATATCTTCGCTAGCTTCAGAGTCAAGGGTGCCGAGTCTGTCCTGTCTGTGGGTGCAGTCTATAGAATTCCTAACACTGATGTATCCGAATTCAACTCAAACCTCAGAAACCTAATACTCGATAACAGACTGAACAAAAACCATCTAATTATCGCAGGGGACTTTAATATTGACCTCTGCGAGCCTGAACACCCTACTACTGTTAGCTTCCTTAACTGTATGAATTCCTGCTTCCTCATACCCTTAATCACTAGACCTACTAGAATCACTGATAGTACTGCCACGTCTCTAGATCACATCTGGACAAACTTAACCTCTCCACTTACTTCAGGTATAATCACCGATAGCACTACAGACCATTACCCCACATTTCTCTTAACTAACATTAGCAAACCACCTCTAGAATCAAGGAAGCTAAGTTTTAGGCTGCACAATGAAACTGCATTAGCCAATTTTATAACTGCTGCTGATAATGTCAATTGGGAGTCCGAGTTAGGTAACATAGGGGACATCAACCTAGCAGTGCAATCTTTTCTTCAAAAAACTCTTAGCCTTTATAACACCCACTGTCCTATGCTTACAAAACAAGTCACAACCAAAAGGCTTAACAATCCCTGGCTAACAAAGGGAATACTTAAATCCATTAATAAAAAACATGACCTTGAGAAGAAGTATAGATTAGGTATTGTCTCCAAAGAATTCTCAAAGAATTACTCGTTATTGCTATCTAAGATAATTAGACGAGCTAAAACTAAATACTTCGAGGATAAATTTACCCAAATAAGGAGAAACATTAAAAAAACTTGGAGCACAATTTCACAAATATTGGGATCAAAGAAGATTCTAAATAACAAACACACTCCTGTCCAATAACGATGGTCAGCTTTCAGCCTCTGATTCTGCTATTGAGTTCAATAGGTTCTTCTCTTCTATTGGTTCATCCCTTGCGAACGATATTCCATCCTCCAGTACTGGTGTTAACGACTATCTTACAGGTAACTATCCACAGTCTCTGTACTTAAAGCCTATTAATTCCACTGAAGTCAATGAGATAATCCTTTCCCTTAAAACCAAGTCTAGTGCCCTTGAGGAAATACCAACTTTAATTTACAAAAAAGCCTCCAGAACTTTAGTCCCTGCAATTGCATTGCTCTTCAACAAGTCACTTGAACTCCAAACCTTTCCAGATATTCTAAAAAAAGCAAGAGTAACCCCGGTACACAAATGTGGTGATCTCACAGATGTTAACAACTACAGACCTATATCAATCCTGCCTAACCTGTCAAAAATATTTGAGAAATTAATCTACAAGCAGCTTTACTCTTATCTAGCCAAACACAATATACTTAGCTCTTGCCAATATGGCTTCAGACCCAAAAAAGCACTAATGATGCACTTATTAGTATGATTAACTTGATTCATACAGCTCTTGATACAAATGAGTTCCCGTTGGGTTATTTGTGGACCAGCGAAAGGCTTTTGACACTGTCAACCACCAAAACCTTCTTCTTAAATTACATCATTATGGAGTCAGAGGACACTCCCTGCAATACCTCAAATCCTACCTTACTGACAGGCTCCAGTATGTTTCTGTGAATAATTCAATTTCTCCCACCCTACCCATCAACATTGGTGTTCCTCAGGGCAGCATACTTGGCCCTCTCCTCTTTCTCATCTACATTAATGACCTTCCTAATGCCTCCCAACACCTCAAACCAATTCTGTTTGCTGACGACACAACCTTCATTTACTCCAGTCCTGACCCCCTTGCTCTAAATGCCACAGTGAATACTGAGCTAGAGAAAGTCCATCTTTGGCTAACTGCTAACAAACTCACCCTTAACATTGACAAAACTTTTTATATTCTGTTTGGCAATAAATCCTCTAATCATATAAATCTCAAAATAAACAATACCCAAATTTGTAACAAATTAGATGGCAAATTCCTTGGCATTCTCATTGACCACAAGCTGAATTTCCGGGGACACATTCTAAATATATCTAAAAAAGTTTCAAAAACTGTTGGCATTCTTTCTAAGATCAGATATTATGTACCCCGCCCTGCCCTGGTGACTCTCTATTACTCCCTCATCTATCCATATCTCAACTATGGTATTTGTGCTTGGGGTTCTACTACCCAAAATCATTTACGTCCTCTAATCACTCAACACAAAGCTGCTATTAGGACAATATCCAACTCTGGCCCCAGACATCATTCGGTACCCCTTCTCAAATCTCTGAATATGTTAGACATTAAGTCACTGCACATTCTCTCATGTGTATTATACATATATAAAACGCTGAACTGTAATGCCAATCCTGACCTCAAAAGCTTCATAGAAGGTTGTAACAGAACCCATAAGCACCACACCAGAAATAAATACAGTTTTGATATTCCTAGAGTACGACTTAATCAAACTAGAAATGCTTTACAAATCAAGGGACCCAGAATGTGGAATGACCTTCCCAACCATGTTAAAGACTGTGCCTCTCTCAACCAGTTTAAGAGAAAAACGAAGCAATACCTAATAAATTCCCTGTAACCTGCCTTACCCCTCTATTGTCAACCAATGTCTGTTTTTGTTTTAAATGACGCTGTTTTGTCGACCGAATTGCATTTGTGCTGCTTTTTCAGCCATGTTCCCCCCTTCTTAACTGTTTTTTTTTCTCAACTCATTTTATTCCTTATGCTCAATTAGTCTTAAGCCTTAGTCATTTAAGTTTTTCATGCCCGAAACGCTTTGCGTAATAGTGGCTTTAGGCATTGTATGTACTAGCCCTATCTATTAACTCCATCACTCTGTACAATCACTTTTATGTATGTACCTTACCTAAATAAACATTTTGATTTTTTTTTTTTTTTGGATTGTGATGTTGTGTACCTTGACTTTAGCAAAACTTTAGATACAGTGCCACATAAAAGACTGATTTAAAAAATAGAGGCTCATGGTATTGAGGGTGTTATATTAAGTTGGGTTAGGGCATTGCTATTCCAAAGGAAACAGAGAGTTAGTATAAATGGGATAAGTCAGAATGGGATAATATTGTTACCTCTGCGGGAGGAGGTAAGGCAGCTGCGGGAGGAGGTAAGGCAGCTTAAGCAACGTGTTACGACCCTGGTTTCTTTAGATGGAAACCAGAGGTCAAAATTGAGCTTATTAAACTACAATATGGCATGGGACGCATCGAGAGCTGAAGTTGTTTGTAATCTTCCCTGCCAGACGTAAAACTATTCGTGTTTCTCAAAGAGTACTAAAGACTGAGCTTGGGGTTGATTATTAAATATAAATAGGCACCAACTATGTTTACTAATACTGTCTAATCATTTGTAAAGTAAACCTGAGTAAACTTTGTATCGGGCGCCGGTATGATTAGTTGAACAGTCTGCCGGCAGCATTAGCCCACGGAGGAGGAGGGAGAGACTCCCTCGGTCTTCTCTGCTGGCTGGCTGTGGTGATAGGACGTGCTCCTCCTTCCTCTTGGTTCTTTATTTCTGTCTTATTTTGGTTAAGTACTCCATAACTCATTTTTGTTATATTCTGGCATACCCATCGTTCTATGTGTAGAGTAGTATACCTGGGGTGTAGTAAGTGTTTTTAAGTGTTTATCTCACCTGTTATGCTAACGGGGGTCCCATTGTAAACACGTGGTCCCCTACCCTAAGCTGACTCTAACTTCAAGTGTTTCAATAGTAGAGCTTTACCCTAGCTTGTTTTCAGTGTAAAACCTTGTATCCTGTCTATGTGGACCAAGGCTTTTAACGTAAGATTGTGTGGTAAAGTTAGTATTATATTGTTATTGGTGTGATTGTGTATGGGGGTTGTTAAGGGGTTAATAAATAAGTAAGCTTGAACAGAGTATCCCTTTTTCCTGTGTGGGAGTACAATGATCTAACTCTAGCCTAACAGGGTTTAGTAGCAAGTATTTATTACTGTGGATATTTTACTTTGGGGGCCGGGCCTTTTAGTTCTCCCATATTTGATACCTCTGTATTCTACTTACCCTTACCCCTTAATAGTACCAGTTCCCCCATAGCAAGCCCACCATCTTTTATAACACAACGACAGGATGAAGCAACGGAGGAGACCGGCATTAGGGAGACCCCGTCTTGGCATATTGTAAAGGACAGGGGTCTTAAGAAGACCTTGGCAAAACAGACACCTAATAACATAAAGATTACAAACGCATTTGATGTGTTGGAGGACGAATGCTGTGGTGAACCTATGGTTCAGCGTGGAGGTAAGGGCATAGCGGTGAGGAACATTGAAGCGCGGGTCCCTCAAAGTGCCCCAAGAGAAAAGAGAGGATCGAAGCGAATTTTGGTTGTGGGAGATTCCCAGGTGAGGTATGTTACGTACCTCTATAAGCTACGTAATTAAATACATTTAATTTGTACTTCTACATTAATTTGTACTTCTATATATGCCTTGTTTTATCTGATTATATGCACATCTAAATATTCTTTACTTGTATGTAAGATATGTGTTGCCGTGGGTTACGAGCCGTGACGAACGATCTGGTAACATAGTTATGGGGGCCTGTGCCGGGAAATATTGTTCCCACTTAAACTTAACTGTGCTAATCTAACCTTGCCTTCCTAGGTACCAGTGTCTTGTGTGTTTTCTGCTATTAACTATTCCATGTGCTATGCAAGCCTTCCTGTGTGTCAAGTAACAACGTTTCACGATTTTGAGGTAAGTCATCCTATAACTTTTGTTTGTGCAGTGAGGCCAAGCGAATTTTCAGTGTGGTGAAAATTTTACAGTGAAGTGAAGTGCAGTGCCAGTGTGTTTATTATTATTATTGTGAATCAAGTGCCAAGTGTTAATCACGATGGAGGACCAAGTGTTGTTGTTGTTGGCTCAACCAAACTTTGAGGGAATTAAAAACCTAACAAAGTCTGCGTTAGTAAATATGGCCAATAAGCTAGAATTAACCGCCAGAAATAGCATGACTAAGGCACAAATTCTGAGAGTCATAGTGACACATTTTGTTGAGAACCAAGAATTAGGAGAAGAATGTCTGGAGGAAGTTAGAGAAGGGTCAAGTGATCAAATTGCTTTAAGGCGTCTTGAGTTAGATGCATAAGTAACGTATGCTAAACTTGAGGCTCAAGAAAAGGCCAACGAATGTGCAAGGCAACAGAAATTATTAGAGATTGAAGCTCAACAGAAACAGAAATTATTAGAGCTTGAAGCTCAAAAAGAACAGAAATTGTTAGAGGCTGAAGCTCAGCAGAGGGAGCTTGAGACTAGGCGTTTAGAACTTGCGGCACAAAACCAGAGAGTTTTAATGGAGTTGCAACTAGAAGCAACAAAGAAGGAACAATTAGAGATTCAACAACAAATGGCTGACACTAATTTCAGGCTTGAAACACAGCGTATGGCAGCTGGGCATGGAAATTCTAGTAATGTTTCAATTAATAATGATAATAATCCCATAAGGATGAGTAAATATATAGAATTACCCAAGTTTAATGAGGAGGATCCTGAGGTTTTCTTTGCACATTTTAATAAGATTGCCATCAGTATGAACTGGCCAAGGGATCAATGGGTAGCAATTATGCAGTCTCAATTTAAGGGGCGTAGTCAGGAGGTTTTTACATCCCTACCTGACGCTCATAGTTTTGATTATGAATTTGTAAAGAAAAGCATCTTAAATGCTTATCAATTAAATCCAGAGGCACACAGGCAAAAATTTAGAAACCTAAGGAGGGTAAGTGATCAGACAATAGCTGATTTTACTTGTCAAAAGACGAACTATTGCAACAGATGGTTAAAGTCACTTTCAGTAACAGAGTTTGATGCTTTAAAGAATCTTCTTATCATGGAAGAAGTATTGTCTTGTCTCCCAGACAAATTGTCTACTTTTATGGCAGAACAAAAGAATGTAACAGACATTTATGAGCTGTCAAAGCTCGCTGATGAGCATGAGTTGTTGACTAAGGCCCAGTTTACGGCCACTTCACCTAAGTCTAGTCATAGAGTAAATTACAATGCTCACAGAACTCCTTATCATTATAAGCCCACTCCTAGTCCGCCAGTTACTCCCGTGAACTCTTCTCTTACTAACCCTAAGATTGTTACTCCACTGCCAGGATCATATAAGCCTAGTAATGCTCATTCTAAACCTGCAGTTGGTTCTACCAGTGTGCCCACTTTTAAGCATTGTACACATTGTAAGAGAAGGGGTCATGTGATTACTTCATGTTTTAGTTTGCATCCTGAACTACGGCCAACTGTCTTATTATGAGTAAAGGATTGCAACATATTAATTCTTCATGTACTACAGTCAATCCCAATTGGATGGCTGACTTTAAACCATATATTTCCACAGGTACATTATTATGTAATAATGGTAACCATAAGACTGTTCAATTACTCCGTGATACTGGAGCTTCACAGTCTCTTATTGCCCAAAATGTACTTGCTGATGTTGACACCCGAGATCTGGGTGAAGTTGTACTTCTCCAAGGTATTGCCGGTAGAGTACAACCTGTATCTTTAATGCAAATTAATCTTGATTCTAAATATACTTCAGGATGGTGTTATGTTGGTGTGAGTAAGCAACTGCCCATTCCTGGGGTAGACATTATCTTAGGTAATGATTTTGGCAACCGACAGGTTGCAGGGCCCAAGTGTCCCATAATGTTAACCAATCCCCAGAATGTATTAGCTCCCTCTTCAGATGATTGTGAGATTAGAACCCAACTCGTTGTCCCCAATGATTATCGTAGGCAGATCTTGCAAGCTGCACATGATGACCCCATGGGAGGTCACCAAGGTATCTCAAATATGTACCATAAGATATGTAAATATTTTTTCTGGCCTAAGTTAAAGAAAGACGTGGTTAGATATTGTCATAACTGTGTACCTTGTCAACTTGTTGGAAAACCTAATCAATCTGTGCCTTGAGCACCATTGCAACCTATTGTAGTTCCTGATGAACCATTTACTCATGTTGTAATTGATTGTGTAGGTCCTTTACCTAAGACTAAGTCGGGTAACATGTTTTTATTCACTCTCATGTGTACGACTACTAGATTTCCAGAAGCTTATGCTCTAAGGAATACCCAAGCTCATAATCTCATCAAGTGTCTTGAACGCTTTTTCTCTTTGTTTGGGATGCCTAGGGTTATTCAGATAATGGGGGAAACTTTTGTTCTAAAGTTTTCAGAACTTTTTGCGAGTCCCGAGGGATTCAGCACAAATTGTCTAGTCCATATCATCCACAAAGCCAAGGTGGGCTTGAACGTTTCCACCAGACTTTAAAACAAATGTTGAGGACAACCGGAGAGACTTATCCACGTAATTGGGATGAGAATCTCCCCTTCGTGTTGTTTGCTGCGAGAGAAGGGTTACAAGAGTCTTTGGGATGTTCACCTTTTGAACTCGTGTTTGGTCACCAAGTGAGAGGTCCTCTTAAAATGCTCCACGAAAAGTTGTTGGGAGATGTCTCTGTTCATCAGAGTGATTTGTACTTGAGTAAGGTCAAGGACAAGTTGTGTCGGGCTCGTGAGTTGGCGAAAGAACATCTGGGAAGAACTCAACAAGCCATGAAATTACGATATGACAAGAAGTTCAAGGCTAAACTCAGGTAGTTTGCTGTCGGAGATTTGGTGTTGGTGTTGAAACCTCGTTTGGGGACTTCCATGTCCCATAAGTTTGCAGGACCCTACCAAGTGGTAGAGAAGGTGGGAGACCTAACTTATAAAATAATTAACCCTAATCTTTCAGAACCCCAAATGACTGTGCACATTAACAGATTAAAAGCTTATGTTGGACCAGGTGTAGTAACTTGTTTTAGTCGGGAAGAGTATACACCTGAGGACCATTGCAGTGAGGGAAATGATGTTAATATTCAACTTCTCAGTTCCAGTTCCAATGGCAATGAGATGCTATGTCATTTACAGGAGGAGCAACGTGATGAGTTCCAGGTTCTGCTGGACAACCATACATCTCTGTTTGGGGAGGTTCCCACTCAGACCCACCTCATCACCCACGACATTCAGCTCCTGGACAACACACCCATTCGACAACATCCATACCGAGTGAATCCCGAAAAGATGAAGATTCTACAAGCAGAAGTGGATTATCTGCTCCAGCATAATTTCATTCGGCCAAGTCAAAGTACTTGGAGCTCTTCGTGTTTATTAGTGCCAAAACCAGGAGGAACCTGGAGATTGTGTGTTGATTATCGTAAACTGAACAAAAACACTACTGTGGACGTTTTTCCCTTACCTCTGTTAGAGGAATGTATTGAATCAATTGGACATGCTCAATATGTAAGTAAACTTGATTTGTCTAAGGGATATTATCAAATTCCATTGACTGATTACGCGAGGGAGGTTACTGCTTTTGTGACACCTGATGGTGCTTACGAATTTAACGTGATGCCGTTCGGTCTCCGAAATGCACCTGCTACTTTTCAGAGACTCGTGAATTTCTTACTCAAGGATGTGCCAGATTGTAGGGCCTACCTTGATGACATTGTTTTATACAGTAAGAATTGGTCAGATCATCTCTTAGGTCTTAAGAACTTGTTTACAGTGTTGCAAAGTGCAAAATTAACCATAAATATGAATAAGTGTAGTTGGGCAAGAGGTACTATAACCTATCTTGGACATGAAGTAGGACAAGGTAAGATTATTCCATTACAAGATAAGATTCAAGCCATTGTGGACTACCCAGTGTTAACTAGTAGAAAAGGAGTCCAACGGTTTATCGGTATGTGTGCATACTATAGGCGTTATTGTAGAAATTTTTCAACAGTGGCTGCTCCTTTGACAAATTTGTTACGCAAGCATGTAAAATTTCAGTGGACACAAGATTGTCAGAATGCTTTTCAGAACCTAAAGGGCATATTGTCTACATCACCTGTTCTTGCTAGTCCCCAATTTGATAAACCTTTCATATTACACATTGATGCGTCAGATGTTGGTATAGGGGCTGTGTTGATTCAAGTTGGTTTAGATTATATTGAACATCCTGTGTATTATTATTCAAGAAAATTTAATGCAGCTCAGAAAAATTATTCAGTGGTAGAAAAGGAGGCATTGGGTCTTATATTGTCAATTAAGAAGTTTGAAATTTAACTGTCAGGAAACAAAGTGTTAGTATTTACAGACCACAATCCCCTTATCTTTATAAATATGATGAAAGTTAAGAACCAACGTATTTTGCGCTGGTCCTTATTCTTGCAAGAATTCAATGTTGAGATCAAACATATTCCAGGCAGGCAGAATGTTATTGCTGATGCTTTGTCAAGAAGTTTTGATGTACCATAAATGTTTTTTTTTGTGCTTAACATTTTTACTTCAGAAAAAATGCCATTGATCTTCAATCCATTGCATTTTTTTTCTTGGAGGTGGAAGTGTTACTTACCTCTATAAGCTACGTAATTAAATACATTTAATTTGTACTTCTACATTAATTTGTACTTCTATATATGCCTTGTTTTATCTGATTATATGTACATCTAAATATTCTTTACTTGTATGTAAGATATGTGTTCCCTGATTTATATGTTGAATTAGGCCTAACTTTTCCACCCGTGGGAACGATTAGATTCTCTTTGTTGGTTCACGGTTGATTTCGTGGGAAAGTGGTTTTATTTATGATCATCAGTAGGAATCACTGATGGGAATTCTGTAATTGTTTGAACATTGGGGGGCAACATTCCGTGAGAGACTTCTAGTTCCTGGTGGCGGGGGAGCGTTGCCAATATTTCCCTTTGTTATTTTATTTTAATTACTGCATGTATTAATAATTACATTATTTTTGTTATGCATGTTATTCTGACCATTTACTAAGTTACTTTAAGATTACTCTTGTCACATTATTTTGCTCCATGTAAGTTTAATTAAATAATGTTAGTTTGGCAATTTTCCGCGGGCAGAAGCAATGTTTTTGACTCCCGCAGTTTTAGTAGTCAGTAACTCGCACGGGACAGGAGAGATAACAACTTGGAGATAAGTCTGTTAATATTTGTTTTGCCATACATTTATATTATAGGAGAGACAATACTTTAATTTGCTTTTATAAGTGATCTTGTCCATCTGTGCATTATATATAATATTGATTTTATATTATTGTTAATATATGTAATATAATTTATATGTATATTTCTTCAGTCCTAAGGGGGGAAATACTTTATTCTTGCTTGTGCCAATCATGTGGTTACACTGGTGACCCGCTCTATATTACAGCAATTTGGTCATGTCCCTAGACTGAAAGGTCTTGCTGCTGTACTGGGTTACGAGCCGTGACGAACGATCTGGTAACAAGGTATTTGGACAGAACGTTTTGTGCCAGAGATAAAGGGGAACATAAGAACATAAGAACAAAGGTAACTGCAGAAGGCCAATTGGCCCATACGAGGCAGCTCCTATCTATAACCACCCAATCCCACTCATAAGAACATAAGAACAAAGGCAACTGCAGAAGGCCTATTGGCCCATACGAGGCAGCTCCTATTTATAACCACCCAATCCCACTCATATACATGTCCAACCCATGCTTGAAACAATCGAGGGACCCCACCTCCACAATGTTACGCAGCAATTGGTTCCACAAATCAACAACCCTGTTACTGAACCAGTATTTACCCAAGTCTTTCCTAAATCTAAACTTATCCAATTTATACCCATTGTTTTGCGTTGTGTCCTGTGTTGATACTTTCAATACCCTATTAATATCCCCTTTGTTATGTCCATTCATCCACTTGTAAACCTCTATCATGTCACCCCTAACTCTTCGCCTTTCCAGTGAATGCAAATTAAGCTTTGTTAATCTTTCTTCATATGAAAGATTTCTAATTTGGGGAATTAACTTAGTCATCCTACGCTGGACACGTTCAAGTGAATTTATATCCATTCTATAATATGGCGACCAAAACTGAACTGCATAATCTAAATGGGGCCTAACCAGAGCAAGATATAGCTTGAGAACCACACCAGGTGTCTTGTTACTTACGCTGCGATTAATAAATCCGAGTGTCCTATTTGCCTTATTACGAACATTTATGCATTGATCCTTTTGTTTTAAATTCTTACTAATTATAACTCCCAGATCCCTTTCGCAATCCGACTTCGCAATCTCAACACCATCTAGCTCGTATCTTGTAACTCTATCATCATTACCTAGCCTCAGAACTTTACATTTATCAGCATTAAACTGCATCTGCCAGTCCTTTGACCATTTCAAAACCCTATCCAGATCAACTTGAAGTGATAGTGAGTCCTCCTCCGAATTAATTTCCCTACCGATTTTCGTATCATCGGCAAATTTGCAAATGTTGCTACTCAAAACTGAATCTAAATCATTTATATATATTATAAACAACAGAGGTCCCAAGACAGAGCCTTGAGGCACTCCACTTACAACATTTTCCCACTCTGACTTGACTCCATTTATACTAACTCTCTGTTTCCTTTGGTATAGCCATGCCCTAATCCAGCTTAATATAGCACCCCCAATACCATGAGCCTCTATCTTTTTAATCAGTCTTTCATGTGGCACTGTATCGAAAGCTTTGCTAAAGTCAAGGTACACAACATCACAATCCTTACCACTATCAACTGCCTCAACTATGCTAGAATAAAAAGATAACAAATTTGTTAAACATGAACGGCCATTTATAAAACCATGTTGCGACTCAATTATTAATTTATGTTTTTCAAGATGAAGACGAATTTTATTTGCTATTATAGATTCGAGTAACTTTCCCACAATAGACGTTAGGCTAATTGGTCGATAGTTAGACGCAAGTGATCTATCTCCTTTCTTAAAAACTGGTATCACATTAGCAACTTTCCAAAACTCTGGCACTCTGCCTGACTCTATTGATTTATTAAATATGATTGACAGTGGGTCACAAAGCTCCTCTTTGCATTCTTTCAGCACTCTGGCAAACACTTCATCCGGCCCTGGGGATTTGTTTGGTTTGAGTTTTACTATTTGTTTAAGAACATCCTCCCTGGTAACTGCTAAACTCGTCAACCTGTCCTCGTCCCCACCCACATAGACTTGTTGGGCTGAAGGCATATTGTTAAGTTCCTCTTTAGTAAATACAGATACAAAATATTTATTAAAAATACTACTCATCTCTTCATCACTATCTGTTATTTGACCTGTCTCAGTTTTTAATGGACCTATCCTTTCCCTAGTCTTAGTTCGATATAACTGAAAAAACCCTTTAGGATTTGTCTTTGCTTGCCCTGCTATACGAACTTCATAGTTTCTTTTTGCTTTCCTTATCTCTTTTTTAACATTTCTAACTAGTTGTACGAATTCCTGTTCTAAAGTGACCTCCCCATTTTTAATCCTCTTGTACCAAGCTCTCTTTTTACCTATAAGATTCTTCAAATTCTTTGTTATCCACTTTGGGTCATTAGTAATCGATCTATTCAATTTGTGTGGTATACTACGTTCCTGTGCTGTGTTTAGAATATTCTTAAATACGTTATAAATTGAATCTACATCGAAATCCCCATTTACATCACCTATCGCTGGGTTCATGTCTCGCTCCAAGACCGGCCCACACCCCATACCCAAGACTTTCCAATCAATTTGACCCAAACAATTTCTTAGGCTATTAAAATCAGCTTTTCGAAAATCTGGCACTTTAACAGAATTTTCTCCTACAGGTCTATTCCATTCTATGCCAAATCTGATTTCTTTGTGATCACTGTTCCCTAGCTCACTCCCTATTTCGATGTCATTAATTTGTGTTTCCCTGTTAGTTAACACTAAATCTAAAATATTATTTTCCCGTGTTGGTTCCTTAATGTGTTGCGTAAGAAAGCAATCGTCAATTAATTCTAGAAAATCTTCTGCTTCACTATTCCCTGTTTTGTTCAACCAGTTTATTCCACTCAAATTAAAGTCACCCATGACATAAATACTGTTAGATCTAGATGCCCTAGATATTTCATCCCATAGATGCTTTGCTTCCATTCTGTCTAAATTTGGTGGCCTATATATAACTCCAATTATAATATTATTTGTTTTTTCGTTTAATTCTATCCAAATAGTTTCTGTGTGTGGCTCAGTTTTGATTCCCTCTTTGAGACTACATTTCAAATTGTCCCTAACGTATATGGCTACTCCACCACCTCGTCTGATATATCTATCTGTGTGAAATAGTTTAAATCCATTTATTTGATATTCGGCTAATAGTTCTCTATTATCAACATTCATCCACGTTTCGGTAAGTGCAATAATATCTATTTTTTCTGTGCAGACAAGAGCATTTAATTCGTTAATTTTATTTCTTAGACTTCTACTGTTTGTGTAATATACCCTAAGTGAATTGTTATTTTGAGGCCCTTCTCTTTCCCTGATCATTTTGCCAATTCCTTTCTCCCGCAAACACATACTTTTATTACATCCTTCCTCGAAATCAATTCCCATACCTGTGGTGTCTGTATATAGCCGAGATAGTCTTGGTAGTAAGGTTGATGTAAAGTCATTCCTGGTTACTGACTTTAATACTTATAAACGATTACATGACTATGGCTCCCAAGCTTGGCAGGCGTCCTGTGCGCTCTTGTTTACCTCCTCTAGTGGCGTCCAGCCGCCGCACATAGAAAACGGATGGTACCATTTTCTGTGAACATGACATCCCTCCTTTTCTTTAAAAAGAATGAATACAGGATGTCTACCATGCTTGTAGCACAAAGCAAAGTTATTGACACAAAGTAAGTTATTAACATGTCAAGAGATATTGCATATATTTAACATTAATTAAGCACAAAGAATTTAAACAATCTTTACCACAAAGGATTTCAATGTTAAAAATACATATGCAATGTTAAACAAACATGAAAGAAACTGTAATACAAAGTTACACAATATTGAATGAGAGATCTGCATTATTCAAACAATATTAAATTTAGTTCAGCATAACAAGTAAATACTTTGCATTACATAGGAACACAATTAATCATCAAATCGTGTAGGGCGTTTAACATGACGTTTT
The DNA here is from genome assembly GCA_020271785.1 of Procambarus virginalis. Lineage (NCBI taxonomy): Eukaryota > Metazoa > Arthropoda > Malacostraca > Decapoda > Cambaridae > Procambarus > Procambarus virginalis. Next base: position 24,680 of record WNGS01118980.1, read on the forward strand.
AGACGAGAGTCCTTAAGTACAAGAATATCCCTCGATGAATTGTTTATCGAGTTATAACTCATTTTTTCTTTTTCTTTTGCACGACTTTGCACTTCATCATTTTCTACACTAGTTGGAATCACTTTGAAATAAGCCATATTACGTGTTATACTATGATCTCTATTACTCGCTGTTACCATAGTTCCTTTCACACTAATCACTTTATATGGTTTTGTATCATACGGCATATCTAACTTTCCCTCTTTTTCTTTTTAACGAGAACAGTATCTCCAACCTTTATGAATTGTTCCTTTGCACGTTGATCATGAGCAATTTTCATTTTGCCCTTGGCTAGTGCATCCTTCTGAGCGAGACGTTTATCCGTTACCTTGGCTGGCATGACAGGTAGTGCGATCCTCATAGGACGTCCAAATAAAAGTTCGCCAGGCGACTTGCCCAGTGTTCCATGCGGTGTTGCACGGTAGTTCCTGAGAAAAGCATACATAGCTTGTTTCCAGGATCGTCCTTCGGCATGAGCACAGCGTACAGCTTTCATGAGAGGTTGCATGAATCTCTCTACTTCTCCATTTGCTTGAGGATGTAGTGGCATCACACGGCGGTGTTTGAATCCAATATGCTCAGCAAAGTTGACAAAGTCTTGTCCATTAAATGGCGGTCCATTGTCCGTCTTGACAACTTCAGGAATGCCAAAGTTTGAAAAGATCTTGTCGAGCTTCGGGATGACAGCCTTTGCAGATGTGGAAGTGATGATTTCTACTTCTGGATAACGTGAGTGATCATCAATGACTACCATCAAGTACTCTCCAGTTGGTAGCGGTCCACAGAAGTCCATCGATACTTCCATCCATGGTGCAGCAGGTAGTGGTGAAGGTTGTAGAGGTGTTGGTCTTGAAGTATCCACTGCAGCTTGGCAAGGGACACAGGCATCATGCATGTCCTTAGCTTGACGATCAATGCCAGGAAACCACACCTTTTCTCGTAGCAGCTGTTTGGTCCTTACAAGACCTTGGTGTCCTTGATGTGCAAGCTTCAGAGCACGTTGCTGGAGAACAGCTGGAATAACGATACGAGTACCTCGCAGCACGGTGTCGCGTTGTTGCGTAACACTTAATTCTGTCTGGATGCGTTCAAGTGCTTTGAATGCATCTTGGTCAACTCCTGAGGGTGGGATGCGTGGAAACTTTTTCTTAGTCAATGCATCCACTGTTGCTTGCAGAGTTGGGTCCTCTAGGGTTGCAGTACGTATTTCATCAAGAGTGAGAGCCTTAGGGACTGCATCACAGGTTACAGAGTGTACATATTCCTCGGCAACTTGCTGATGCTTGGTGATGGTGAAACTGTTGGCAGGATGTCGACTGATGTAATCAGCGGGATTGCCTGCACCCGGCTTGTATTTCACCGTAAAGTTGTATGGTTGCAGACGAAGAGCCCATCTCTCAATGCGAGCTGGTGGTTTGGACTTTGGATTATTGAAGATGGTCTCCAACGGTTTGTGGTCAGTGACTATCGTGGTAAAGGGTGCACCAAGCAGATACACATTGAAGTGTTCACAGCCCCATACAAGAGCAAGAGCTTCCTTCTCTGTCTGACTGTATCGTTGCTCAACATCTGTGAGAGAACGGCTGGCATAGGCAATTACTACTCTTGAATCTGGTTGACCAGGTTTGTGTTGGGCTAACACAGCACCTAAACCAACAGGACTAGCATCCACCGTTAACTCAGTGTCCATTGATGGATCAAAGTATGCAGCAGTCGCATTTCTACTAGTGCATCTTTCACAGCATCAAATGCATTTTGCTCGATATCGCTCCAGTACCATGATGCATTTTTCTTCAGGAGCTCACGTAGAGGCTTCGTAATGGTAGCAAAATCTGGAATGAAGCGAGAACAGTAGTTTGCCATTCCCAGAAAACTATGTACTTCAGTGGATGTTGAAGGAGGTGCAGCATTCTTGATATCTGCAACTTTCTTAGGATCTGGAGACAGACCTTTGTCACTAAGTACATGTCCAAAGAATTCAATTTTATGTTGATTGAACTCACACTTTGCTCGGCTTAGCGTCAAATTCTTTTCTCGTAAGCGTTGCAATGTTGCACGAAGAGCTTTGTCGTGTTCAGCTTGGGTACGGCCATAAACAATGATGTCATCAGACATGTTGTCAGCATTAGGTATATCTTGCAATACCTGGCTGATGATGTGCTGGAATACTTCAGCAGCACTGTTAATACCAAAACTCAGGCGCTTGTACCTATACAGACCTCGATGTGTCGTAAACGTTGTGATGAATCGACTCTCATCATCAAGTTCAAGCTGATGATAGCCCTTGTTTAAATCTAACTTGCTGAATACAGTTGCACCATTCAAGCGGTATATCATATCATCTACAGTGGGTGTAGGATGGCGTTCACGCATTATTGCCTTGTTGGGAACACGCATGTCTACACAAATGCGTATCTCATCTGGATTCTTCGGCTTTGGTGGAGTGACAATTGGGCTTACCCATGGTGTTGGGCCTGTTACCGGTTCAATGATATCTAGTTCTATCAGCCTATCCAGTTCGGCATCGACTTTCTTGCGAGTATGGAATGGTTGTCGGCGATGTGGTTGGGCAACTGGAATTACATCTGGGTTGATATGCAGATGTACCTTGCTATCAGTATAACAACCTATGGATTTAAACCGATCAGAAAATTCAGCAACAATAGCATCAACATTGTTTGCAGATTCCACTGCTACAGCATTAGAAAGCTGAAGTAGCCCCAATTTGGTTGAAGTCTTGTAACTGAGTAAAGACTCCTTTGCATTCCTAACAACATGGAATGTAGTAATGAGCATTGCATTCTTTGACTTAATCTCTGCAGTGAAAGTTCCAATCACTGGTAAGGCTACCTTTGAAGCATAGGCAGTGGCTTTGCCATTATAGTTTTCAAGCTTTGGGAACTGTTTTTTAAATTTTTCATAGTGGCACTCAGCAATGGTGTCAATGTTTGATCCAGTGTCAATGAGAATTTTGAGACAAATGCCAGCAATGTATACTATAGTCTCTGGGTTGTTTGGAAGATCATTCCATTCTGTGATTGCTTGTACTCCATAAATATAATCACATTCACTGTCATCTGAGACTGGTTGTAATGAAATGTTGTCTTGTATATTATTAACATTCTTGATTTGAGGTGCAATATTGTGTTTGCCACCTCGACTCCTATGACTTGATCCTCGTACATTGCTTTTATTTATTGATTGTGGTTTCTTTAGTGCGGAACGACACATAGCACCAAAATGACCTAGTTTTCTACACTCATAGCACTTCTTACCTTGTGCAGGACAAACATTATCTTGGTGTGGGTAGTCTCCTCCACAATTGTAACATTTATTGTTGACAACCTCTGATGTGAGTCGTTGTGACTGCTTGAGTCTTGTTCCATGACTCCAGTTGTGATGTGGTTCTCGGCTCAATTTAATGTTAGGTTTGGCATGATATCTTCTATGATCATGGTGTCCTCCCTGAACCTTACATACTTCATGACTGTTAGTAACAGTGGCAGAACCGTTGTTGGCACTGCACTCCATGACACGAGCATCACGTGCAGCATCTTCCATTCGACGAGCCATATCCAGTATCTTGGTAAGAGAACTTTCATCATCAACAAGTTCTAGAGCTCTTCGACGAAGACGTGTAGATGTGCATGTTTCAATTATTTGCTGTTTGATTTCTTTGTCAACATCAGCAAACTCACAATGGGTTGCTAAACCCTGCAGACGTGTATGGTATTGATCAACAGTTTCATTAGAGAGTTGTTTTGCTCTCCTGAAATGCATAATTTCCATAGCAGTATTTTGCCTTGGTTTGAAATGCTCAGTTAATTTGGCCTTGGCAGTGTCATAATCTTTGGCACCACCAGTGTCTTTCAGTGTATCAAAGATGTCACAAACTCTATCACCTGCATAATGAAGTAGAAAGGCACGCTTTCTTTCAGCACTTTTGATGTCAGAAACTATCAACAAATTTTCAAACCTTTTAAGCCATTTGACCCACCTCTGTGACAGGTTTGTCTGGTCACAGTCAGGATCAAATGCAGGAAACTGAGGTATATTTGCCATTTTTACTGAATAAATTAAACTTATCACTTAAAATGTTCCTCAGAATATATAACACTTACTGCACTGTATATGTTATTCAAGAATTCACTGTAATTACTTTAATTTTGCAAAGCACACAAGCATTTTAATGCAAAAGTTCACAACAGTGCACAACACAGCAGCAACTGACTTCTTACCTAGCCCTTGTGTACATGTGTTGTTCCTACTCACAGCAACACAGCAGTTGTTAGCAGTTGGTACAGCAGTTGTCAGCAGTTGGTACAGCAGTTGGCAGCAGTTGGCACAGCAGTTGGCAGCAGTTGGTTCACAGCGTGAAGAATTTTGTAGCACGAGCGTCGTTTCGTAACCAAAACATCGGGTTTTGTACACTGCATCAAAGCGTCGTTTCGTACACAGCGTCGGCACACATCTACTCCACAGATTCCTCAGTAAACAGCTTGTCAGCACACAGCTTGGGATGCACACAGCATTGGCCAGCACACAGCAACGGCCAGCACAAAGCATGGGGTATGGTGCTCACAGCTTCTCTTTCCTCCTCTGGGCGAGACAGCATGCTCCTTCCTTGTGTTTTGTTGAACAAAATACCTGCGTTCCCAGTTCATCCTCGTCGCCAGTGTGGTGTCTGTATAGCTGAGATAGTCTTGGTAGTAAGGTTGATGTAAAGTCATTCCTGGTTACTGACTTTAATACTTATAAACGATTACATGACTAGAGTAGCTCCCAAGCTTGGCAGGCGTCCTGTGCGCTCTTGTTTACCTCCTCTAGTGGCGTCCAGCCGCCGCACATAGAAAACGGATGGTACCATTTTCTGTGAACATGACAGTACCTCTATCTACTAACATTTAAAAACCCAAACAAACACACCTCTAAACCACTTCTTCAACGAGTTTGCAACAGCAAACAACCCCAGCTCTCGATGATGCACCCCATCCCCGGCATACATTTCCATTTCTTCCATAAAGTGTCCCGTTGTCTATATAAGATATTGCATTAGATTGCAATACTCTTTCCAGCCTGCATTGACACCAATGCCCTCGACCCCATTCCATTTTCCCCCTCCCTTTCTTGGAAGAATGCCACATATGATCGGGATTCCTCCCTTGCTCCTACTAATTCTACAACTCATATACATGTCCAACCCATGCTTCAAACAATCGAGGGACCCCACCTCCACCACGTTACGCGGTAATTGGTTCCACAAATCAACAACCCTGTTACCGAACCAGTATTTACCCAAGTCTTTCCTAAATCTAAACTTATCCAATTTATACCCATTGTTTCGTGTTCTGTCTTGTGTTGATACCTTTTAATACCCTATTAATATCCCCTTTGTTATGTCCATTCATCCACTTGTAAACTTCTATCATGTCACCCCTAACTCTTCGCCTTTCCAGTGAATGCAATTTAAGCTTTATTAATCTTTCTTCTTATGAAAGATTTCTAATTTGGGAATTAACTTTGTCATCCTACGCTGGACACGTTCAAGTGAATTTATATCCATTCTATAGTACGGCGACCAAAACTGAACTGCATAATCTAAATGGGGCCTAACTAGAGCAAGATATAGCTGAAGAACCACACCAGGTGTCTTCTTACTAACGCTTCGATTAATAAATCCCAGTGTCCTATTTGCCTTATTACGATCATTCATGCATTGATCCTTTGTTTTAAATTCTTACTAATTTCAGTCAGGTGCTGTCACAGTGAGAGGTTGTTGTTAGCTGGAGCTCCGAGTGAAGCAATATTATTCAGCAATAATGGAGGTTTGGGTGAGGGAGTTGGTGAGTCTGTCTGGTTGGAGCTCTGAGGACAGAGCTGGATTCGTTGCGGGAGGAGTTAAGGCAAGCTTAAGCAAACGACATGATGAAGCAAAGGAGGAGACCGGCATTAGGGAGACCCCGTCTTGGCATATTGTAAAAGACAGACCACAGCACTCGTCCTCCAACACATCAAATGCGTTTGTAATCTTTATGGTATTAGGTGTATTTTTTGCCAAGGTCTTCTTAAGACCCC
>WNGS01119006.1:8457-20389 GCA_020271785.1 Procambarus virginalis
AATGTTTAAGGCGTCCCTGTACATACCAGTTGCGTTGCTCCTGGGAGTATGGGTTCGAGTCACTTCTGGGGTGTGAGTTTTCAGTTGTATCTAGTCCTGGGGACCATTCAGGCTTGTTTGCATTTGTGTTCCTCACGTGTTGCCCCAAAAAATGAGGTGATTTGATAAAATGCTATGCCCAAGATTACCATCCGAGTGCCGGCGGGGAAGTGGTTCATATAGCTCGGCTATCACTTCTTATGTCCGGTCGTGATGGTCAAGTGGTTTAAGGCGTCCCTGTACATACCAGTTGCGTTGCTCCTGGGAGTATGGGTTCGAGTCACTTCTGGGGTGTGAGTTTTCAGTTGTATCTAGTCCTGGGGACCATTCAGGCTTGTTTGCATTTGTGTTCCTCACGTGTTGCCCCAAAAAATGAGGTGATTTGATAAATGCTATGCCCAAGATTACCATCCGAGTGCCGGCGGGGAAGGGTTCATATAGCCTCGGCTATCACTTCCTTATGTCCGGTCGTGATGGTCAAGTGGTTTAAGGCGTCCTGTACATACCAGTTGCGTTGCTCCTGGGAGATGGGTTCGAGTCACTTCTGGGGTGTGAGTTTTCAGTTGTATCTAGTCCTGGGGACCATTCAGGCTTGTTTGCATTTGTGTTCCTCACGTGTTGCCCCAAAAAATGAGGTGATTTGATAAAATGCTATGCCCAAGATTACCATCCGAGTGCCGGCGGGGAAGTGGTTCATATAGCCTCGGCTATCACTTCCTTATGTCCGGTCGTGATGGTCAAGTGGTTTAAGGCGTCCCTGTACATACCAGTTGCGTTGCTCCTGGGAGTATGGGTTCGAGTCACTTCTGGGGTGTGAGTTTTCAGTTGTATCTAGTCCTGGGGACATTCAGGCTTGTTTGCATATATATATATATATATATATATATTATATATTTATATATATATGATAATATATATATATATATATTAAGGTGAGGGAACGTCTAGTGGGTGTTGAATAATATGCTTAGGAAATAGACTGAATAAGACAGTATTAACTTACTTATGTCCTGGTGTGTGGGCTGAGCGTGCGAGGCTATGAGTCCTTACCGTTGTGTTAACTGGTCATGATAATGTCTTATAGCCCCCATCTGCTGGTGCTGCTGGCGCCCTTGTTGAAGGGGGGGGGGGTGGATGCTCGCGAATGACATTAGCTCTCCTTGCTGAGTGTGACTGGATGGATACCGACGCGATGACGTCTATCTGCTCCCTCCGTCGATTGAGGTAAGGATTATACCGTGAAATGGAACAAAATGATATTCAGCAAGGGTGAATGGGAAAATATTATTATTATGCAAATGTTTGCTTGCAAGTGGATGATGATGAAAATTTAATACAGGTAAGAGAAATATATATATTAAGCTTACGCTTATGAGAAGTTTCATTCCGATGATGCCCTCCTCGCGGGGAAGGTGAGCAGTAAGGACACTTCACTGTTTCGTAAACTGAAATTGAAAAGAAAATATTTAAGTGTGTGGAATGTAATAGTCCGGGTGAGAAATATTCTCACACTATAAGAGAGAGAATAGTTTTACACTCACGATATTTCACCTGTGGCTGCAATAAAATGAACTGTGGAATAATAATAAATAAATAAGAATAACACTCATGGTATCACAGAAAATCTTCTGACATCACTTGCATTTGATGTCGTAATGACCTAGGGGTGGGTTTGCACAGCTCTCACATTGTAGACGACAGAGTTGATTTGGTGACGGTATATAGAACACTGCTTTTCATGCAGGCTGTTAAGGTTCGTCTTTCCATGCTGAGGAGCTGTGTGGTGTGTAGCGAATGAAGACTCGCAGTGAACTAACGTCGCGTTTGTGGGTGAGGGAAACGATCCCGGTCAATTGAGAAGTGATTGATGATGACAGGTGAGGGCCTGCTGGCGGTAGTAACAACACACCCTTCCTTAACAAAAACCACAGTCGAGGGGGAACCCTGACGGTGTGAACATCCCCAGACTCCTCCTCTAGACTGAAAAAACGGTTAAGGATGATGGACGTCATCCGCACTGGGGCGGAAATAGGATATTCGCCCCCAGAAAAACAGTCAATAGTCGTCATTGATCATCATCAACACAGATGCATTGTGTAAAAAAAGTTAAGCGCTTCATTTGTAAGAAAAAGTTAAAATAATGTCTCCACCTATTCCCTCACTTTCCCCTTCTCCCCTCCCATACCTCATCTTATGACCCGGACTCTCACGCTCCTCCTGCTCCCTCCACAACATAACCTACATACCATCTTAATTAAGACTCGGCTCTCCTTCACTCAACATACGCCAATCTATCTAGACACACAGGAATAATTCTACGGCACATACTCATACATATTCATCTTCTCCTCTTCCTTCTCCCTAAATGACCGCATACATCCCATATCCTCCTGCCCCAAACATAACCTCGGTCAAAGGCCCCGCGCACCCAGACGCCATGCGCCGACATGTGCCAAAACACTCGGGAACGCCCCAGATCACCGTGCGACTATTTACCTGTGCACCACCTGTGCAGGTGAGCCTAATGGGCTCACCTGCGCAGGTGGTGCTCCCGGTTCTAGTCGCACTTTACACTACTGTGGACTGTAAAGCTTCTTAATAATATTTGGATTATTATCCCTGCACATCTTTTGGGGGTTACACCAATAATGCTGGAACTACCTGTATATGAATATTAAATCATTCAATAATAAATTTAGTTTATGAATTCTAATCAATGCGTTAGTAAACTAACGACAAGGTTAGGAATGAATCAAATCTTAGCTGTCAAGCAGTTCGAGTAGAATGCCTCAGACATCCTTTCAACTCCAGTCTAATCCTGTTTATTCTTGCTGACCGAGCAGACACAGGATCCACCGGAAGAGTTGATTCTCCTCATAGACAAACTCAGTCTGTGAAATTAATAACATGTAATTTCTATATGACTACAAATGTCTACGTTAATACACATTGAAAGGAGGATTGGCTGATTAGAGGAATGTTTACTGATGTTTTTTGATTGTTTCATGTCATAACGATTGGACCCCCCCCCTCCCCTCAACAGAACACTATAATATGGCCACAAAATGTGTGTATTGGTACTTAGCCGAAACGAACGAAGTGCCCTCAATGATGACTGAAGTCGTTCACAAAGTCTGGCGTCCGATAATGCTTGGATGTTCTCAAAAACAGACTATAAAACAGGACAACTTTGGGACACTATCGAGATGGCCTCTCTCTTCAGCCAAGTCTCTCAGCAACGCAGGCAACCTGGATTCCCCACCGAGAATTAACTCGGCGCATAATTCTCAATATTTTATTCTGGTTTCCTATTAAATGGAAACATTGCCAACGTTAATTTACCTCATAATAACGTACTCTAAGTAACAACAGACTATTTCTCGCTGTGTATTTCATTAAACCTAAGTGACGTTAGATGAATTACTTACATATGTAGTTGATATCCAGTTTATTACTTTTGTTTACTGGATCAGCTGATCATAGCTGTGGCAAACTTTATATAGAAAAGATATGTAATTTGCCTATTGAATTTAATCAATTTTCAATTGATATTTCCTCGTATATTAAAAAAGGTTAGACTGGGTTTAATTTGATTTATGTGTATGTAGATAATTTATTCTCGGGGGCCGGTATTGCATCAGCAATACCGGCCCCGATATTAGTAAGAATTTGAATGTACTACATTTCTGACCAGCAGTGTTAAAAACTTATATTGCTGAATACAATAAATGCATCCTATCTCACTAGGGGTTAGTATTTTTGTGTCGGAAATTTCCGACATAACTCCATGGGCGAGAAAACACAGGTCGCAGTTTTGCTTCAGTAATGACGTACCTGATGCTATCCCCCGAAGTTATAAATTCACTACATGTTAGTAAATTAGTACGTTAGTATGTACATGATGGATGTCCTATATCTGTGAAACAGGTATGAAACTAAGTCTTTGATCTTTCTTCATGGAACATATGTTTAATAATTAAAGAATCAATCATTAAGTCATTTAAGATCAAGGAGTCTCCCAGTTCTACAGTAAGGTCAGTGGCTTGGGTCACAATGACTTGTAATGGTTAAGTTACTTGGTCACTGAATGCTTCCTGCAGACTCACGAGATCGCCTCAACCTCAAGCGAGGAATTGTCTGCATTTATGTAGAATTAAAATATTGTTTGATTATGAATTTACACTGTTGTGCTGCAAACCTTGATGGACGAGTGCGCGTATTTGTAAAGTTATTTTCGTCTGGAACTTCAGGTAAGTTTGTATCTGGAGAACTTTCATGTTCAGTTAATTCCAGAGGAACTAATTTCTCTAACGTTTTTAGTGTGATCGTGCCTCGACACTGGACCCTAACTATTCTTAGTACTCCTTTGTGATTTAGGTGTACAGCAACAATTTTCCCTACAGGCCATTCTGACCTCGGCCCGTCGCAGTCAACAAAAACAAGATCACATGGTTTTAAACGGATTTTATTAAAGGGGCTTGCAGCTCCATAATGATTTTCTCGCAGAGTAGTTGGATACTCATGAGTCCACACTTCATTCCACATGCCTATAACTCTGGAAAGATGTTTTTAACTTTCCACTAAATCGTTCCTTCTGACATATGATGGGTCTTCCAGATCCTCGTCTTCTAGAGATATTAGAGGACTAAGAAGACCACCATTTTTTTTAGATGAAAGGGACTTAGTGGCTCTCTTCGGGAGAAATCATCTGAGAAATAAATTAGGGATATCTTGTTGACTCGTACCTTTATTTCAGTGACAATGATCTGGAGTTTGGTAAGGCTAATTTTGTGACGATGTAGCGCTTTCCTTAAGCATCGTTTCACAGTGCCTACCATTTGTTCATGGAATCCTCCCTTGCAACGGTGCTCTAGAAGGTATAAATTTCCAGTGGCACTGTCTCTGTTTTAAGACTGCACGTACATCTGGATGATTCCATATCTCTCTTAGGCAAGCGTCTCCTGCCACAAAATTGAATCCATTATCCGAAATCATCAATTTGGGGCAGGATCGACGTGCCGCAAACCTTCTAAAGGCTTGTAGGAAGGCTTCTGCACTTATGTCAGAAGTTACTTCTAAGTGTACACCTCTTGTAGTGACACACGTAAAAAGATATATATAGGCTTTCACCGGAATCTTGTACGGAGTGCCTGTTAAAATAATGGCTCCTATGTAATTCACCCCAATGGTGTTAAAGGGACGAAGGTGTACAACTCGTTCTCTAGGTAATGGTGGAGGTCCTGGATCACACACCCGAGCGTCATACCTCCAGCAGATCACACAAGATTAAATTATTGATTTGACAGTTTGACGACCCTGGGGAAGCCAAAACTACTGTCTTAAATCTGTGAGAGTGTCTAACATTCTCACAGATTTAAGACAGAAGTCTAACAAATCCAGAAATGTTTAACTTTACTTGACACAAAAGTTTAAGCTTTAACTGATCAGCCAATTGTTGAGAAATGAATGTTTTCAGGGACCCTTCTTGAGGTTATCTTGAGATGGTTTCGGGGCTTTAGTGTCCCTGCGGCCCGGTCCTCGACCAGGCCTCCACCCCCAGGAAGCAGCCCGTGACAGCTGACTAACACCCAGATACCTATTTTCTGCTAGGTAACAGGGGCATTCAGGGTGAAAGAACACTTTGCCCATTTGTTTCTGCCTCGTGCGGGAATCGAACCCGCGCCACAGAATTACATGTCCTGCGCGCTATCCACCAGGCTACGAGGCCCCCCTTGGTAAAAAAGACGCGTGTTGTGATCCTAGATTTTTTATTGGTTAACCACAGCTGAGCTATAGGTAACGTTGCAATGTTATCTGACTTAGTTGCAAGTACATTAACTTCTTGATGTACCTTGCGGTATTATACAGTGGTGGAGGTACTTGGTTCCACTTGAGGGTTTTGTGACCTCGTTCGTGTTTCTCCACACAGTGTTGAGTGATGTTGGCTGTTACCACCCTAGAGACTAAATAAGATTCTTCTCCCAGCAGTGTACATAAAAGATTTAAAATAGGCCTTTATAAAACACGTCTAGGGGGTATAAGATAAAGCACTGCATAAAATGGGGAACATTATATTTATGCTAAGGGGGACAAACATAACAATTAAATGGTACATAAATATAGCCAGAAATATTTATCAGCATGCAAATTAAAATAAAATCCTTATCGAGCAATGAGCAACTTAAATGAGAGAATACAATATCATCTGACCAGGAAATAAAAACTTTGAATGACTAAATATACAAATCAAGGACTTAACTTAATACATGTCTTCACTCGACCACAGCCACCACGCTACTCATATATCCAACCTGATCAACCCTCACAGAGAAACACATGAGAATTGTAACACGAAAGCCTCATACAAATAATATGCAACTCAAGCACACTATTACATTCAATAATATATATCATATAACATACAAATCTCACATTACACAACTGGATGCTATAATGATTAAAGAATAAGACAATATAGTAATAATAATTAAGAGTAATGAGAGGATCTTAACAAGATTCGTAACATCCCTCCCGTCCCCTAAGAAAAAATGAAATTAACTGAAGGTTGATTTCATTTTTTGACTGCATGAATTAACACATGAAAATTTTCACCACATGAAAATACTTAAACTAAATCAAGTACAAAGCAATGAAATTTCACACAGTAAAAAAATATACAAAATTACATACATCTTATGAATAAAGAACACTACAGATTATGGCACTGCAACAGGAAAACCTCTGGATAAGGCATCAGCAATAACATTTTGCCTCCCAGGAATATGCCGAATTACAATATTGAATTCTTGCAGAATCAAAGACCATCTTAGTATTCTCTGGTTTTTACACTTCATAGAGTTGATGAATGTCAATGGATTATGATCTGTATATACTACTACTTCATTTCCTGACAAATATGTCTCAAATTTCTTCACTGCTAGTATTAAACAAAGTGCTTCTTTCTCAACTACAGAGTAATTAATTTGTGTTCTGTCAAACTTACGTGAAAAATAATAAACAGGATGTTCTAACTCATCTGGTCCTACTTGGAACAAAACAGCACCTGCTCCTACATCTGAAGCGTCTATGTGAAGAATAAAAGGTTTATTATACTGTGGACTAGCTAACACAGGTGAAGTAGAGAGAATTCCTTTCAACTTCTGAAAAGAGTTCTGACACTCCTGCGTCCACTTAAATTTTACCTGTTTCCTTAAAAGATTTGTTATGGGTGCAGCAACAATAGAAAAGTTTTTACAATACCTCCTATAATACGCACACATTCCAATAAATCTTTGCACAGACTTCTTATTAGTTAGGACTGGGTACTCCACAATTGCCTGAATCTTATCGTGCAATGGGACTATCCTTCCTTGTCCAACCTCATGTCCTAAATACACTATGGTTCCTTTAGCCCAACTACATTTCTTCATATTGACAGTCAAATTAGCATGTTGCAATATATGAAACAATTTCTTTAAACTAGACATATGATCTACCCAATTCTTACTGAAAATCACAATGTCATCCAGATATGCCCTACAGTCTGGCACATCCTTCAACAAAGAGTTCATTAATTTCTGAAACGTGGCTGGGGCATTCCGTAACCCAAAAGGCATCACGTTAAACTCGTAAGCTCCATCAGGAGTGATAAATGCTGTCACTTCCCTGGCAAAATCTGTAAGAGGTATCTGATGATAACCCTTAGATAAGTCTAATTTAGATACAAAGTTGGCATGACCTATAGTATCAACACATTCTTCTAATAAAGGTAACGGATAAACATCAACGATAGTAACCTGGTTGAGTTTTCTATAATCCACTACTAATCTCCACTTATCTTCTGGCTTTGGTACTAATAGGCATGGCGAACTCCAGGAACTCTGACTGGGTCTAATGAACCCATGTCGAAGAAGATAATCAACCTCCTCCTGGATGATACGACGTTTCTCGGGTGTCACTCGATAAGGGTGCAACCGAATTGGAGTCACATTTGTCAGGGTGATATCATGAGTAATGAGAGAAGTTTGAGTGGGGACCTCCCCAAACAAGCTAGAAGACACCTCCAAAAGATCCTGGAACTCTGCTCTCTCCTCCTCCTGCAAATGACTCAACAATTCTTCCCCGGAACTACTGGAATTAGACAAACAAATATTACTATCTTCCTCAGCAACACTCGACTCTTCAGGAATTTCCTCCTCAGCAACACAACAAGCCACAATACTAGGCCCACAATAAGCCTTCAACCGGTTTACATGTACACTCATGGTCTGTCGTTTCTGCTTGGGATGGCAAACCTTGTAAGTAACCTCCCCAAGACGTTTGACTACTTGATACGGTCCTGCGAATTTGTTAGACATAGACGTACCCATACGAGGCTTCAAGACCAATACCAAATCTCCTGGCTCAAAAACTCTGAGTTTGGCCTTGAACCTCTGGTCATGTTTCTGCTTCATTACCTGTTGTTGTTCACCTAGATGTCGTAAGGCCAACTCCCTCGTTCTGGACAGCTTGCTCTTGACATCCGTCAGGTAACGCTCACTCTGCCTGGCTGTAACATCATCTAACATGTGCTCATATAACATCTTTAAAGGTCCTCTCACCTGATGTCCGAATACAAGTTCGAATGGAGAACAACCTAGTGCACTGTGCAATCCATCTCTAGCCGCAAATAAAACAAATGGCAGATTCTCATCCCAATGTCTGGGTGAATCTTCCCCAGTCGCCTTCAACATTTTCTTGAGAGTTTGGTGGAACCGCTCGATTCCCCCTTGACTCTGAGGATGGTAAGGACTTGAAAAATTGTGTTTTATACCAAAACTGCTACAGAAATTTTTAAAGATGGTGGAACAAAAATTACTCCCATTATCAGTTTGAATTACACGGGGCATCCCAAAAAGTGAAAAAAATCGTTCCAACTGCCTGATAATAGTAGAAGCTCTAATATTACGTAAAGCATACGCTTCAGGGAACCTGGTGGTCATACATAAGATAGTGAACATATACATATTTCCGGATTTTGTACGGGGTAAAGGTCCGACACAATCCAGTACCACATGAGTAAATGGCTCCTCTGGCACTACAATAGGATATAATGGTGCTCGTGGCACAGTCTGATTAGGCTTACCAACAGTCTGACACACAACACAGTTGTGGCAATATCTGACCACATCTTTTTAAGTTTCGGCCAATAAAAAAGTTTACAGATCTTATGATACATACTGGTAATACCTTGATGGCCTCCCATCAGGTCATCATGAGCAGCTTGCAATACCTGCTCCCGATACTCTGTTGGCACAACGAGCTGGGTGTTAAACTCACAATCCTCTGATGAGGGAGTTCCTGATGGTCTCCATCTTCTCATCAGACATTGATCCTTGAAATAACAACCCGTACTCTCCTCCAAAGTATCGATGGAGTCGGCTGCTTCTGCATAACACTCAGCTAGACTGGGATCAGTACTCTGTAACTTACGCAAGGTCTGGAACTCTACAACTGGAGCGAGCGGGCAAGGAAGTGGTACCTGGGCCACATCTTCCAGACCATCTGGGTCAGAATAAATTAGGGCTTTGGCACCGGCCTCACTCTCGACATCCACGTGAGCTATAAATGTATCTTCAAGGTCCACCTCCACCTCCCTGTCTGAAGGGGTCCTGGCCTCGAGAACATCCACCTTGGTAGTAGCAGGACTTACCACATTCTGCTTACCCATGGATCTGGTCACAACACAGGCTGGATAAATGACACCATCATCCTCATCTGGTTGAGCCAGTACTGCATTAGGTTTAGTATACATAACAGGACAATCGGTCCCACTAAATTACATTTATCGAAATCATTACCTACAATTATATCAATCCCAGGAATGGGCAACTGCTCACTGACTGCTACAGTGCACCAACCTGGTGTAATAGAAGAATTCAGGTTAACCTTAATTAATGGTACACGCTGGATGAGCCCTCCAAGTCCCTGCAATAACACTACCTCTCCAGTGTCTTCTGTGCTAACATCAGTAAGAACACGGCGAGAAATTAAAGACTGGGAAGCACCAGTGTCCCTTAACAACTGGACTGGTTTCCAGGTTCCACTAGTACATAATAGGGTTCCCGAATGTAGGTATGGATCAAAATTAGTCATCCACTTGGGCATGACTGAAGCAACATTGGCATTAATGGTTTGCAAACCCCTACTCAATATTAGACCAGTTGGTCTCAACTCTGGGTGCAAAGCATAACATGAATTTACCACATGACCTCTTCTCCTGCAATGCGTGCAATACCTGCTAGTGGTCGGAATAGCCGAACCCACTGCAGGCTTATTCACTACATTACTTAAGGTTGACAACCCTGTCGGTTGTTTCTCAGATTTAGGCTTTACAGGAGAAGGGTTAAGGGGAGAAGGTGAAGTAGCTGGTCGAGTCTGGAAAACATGTTTATGAGCATAATGATTAGTTTTAACATTGAAATGATTAATGGGTGCTCTAAAAGGCACTTTAGTAAGTAGTTCATGCTCATCAGCTAGCTTGGCTAATTTTATAAGATCATTGGTTTGTTTATTTTCAGCCATAAACAAAGCTAATTTCTCTGGTAGACATCCCATTACTTCCTCAGTTACTATGAGGTCTCTCAAAGTCTCAAACTCTGTAATATTAAGTGCTTTAATCCATCTGTTAAAGTGATTTAATTTTACTCTTACAAAATCAGAAATAGTCTGGTCCTGTGCTCTTTTTAAACTTCTGAATTTTATTCTATGTGCCTCTGGGATCTGCTGGTAGGCATTTAAAATACTTTGCTGAACAAATTTAAAATCGAAAGAATTCTCAGCAGGCAATGATGCAAATACCTCTTGAGCTTTACCCTTAAATTGTCCTTGTAATATGCTAACCCATTGATCTACAGGCCAATTCATGCTGACTGCTAGTTTCTCAAAATGCAAGAAAATATTTCTGGATCTTCTTCATTAAACTTAGGCAAATCTACACGTTTACTGTACTTAGAAGAACTATTTGTACTCTCTGGATTATTACTAGTGTCACCCAAACCTGCCGCAATCCTCTGCTGTTCTAACCTGTTATTATTTTCAGCCATACTCTGCTGAATTTCGAGTTGTTTAGTCTCATGCTCTGCCAGTTGTACTCGAGCCTCCAACATCTGCTGTTGAGTTACCAACTCAAGTTGTTTTTGCTGATTCTGCAACTCCAACCTCTCTTTATCTGCTTCCAGCCTCTGCTTGTCTGTTTCCAATTCAAGTTGTTTTGCTGGTTCTGCAACTCCAACCTCTGCTTGTCTGCTTCCAGCCTAGCCATTTCTAATTTAGTCTCCAACTCCAACTTTAAGATTGCCACCTTGTCAACTGACTCTTCGTCTAACTCTCCCAAACACTCTTCGTCAAGTCTCTCCTCTTCCACCAAGTGTGTGACAATAACTCTTAACACTTGAGCTTTCAACATTTTACTGGAAACTGCTAGGTTCAATTTATCAGCCAGCAACAACAAACCAGACTTCTTTAAGTCTTTAATTTTACCAAAATTTGGCTGATCTACCAGCGCAACAACCTGATCCTCCATGGTTGGCTCAATAATCACAACTTACACTTGAAACAACACTGAAAATTATGCTTGGCCCCTGGCACAAGCTGAACACTTACCTCAAATCGTGAAGCGTTGAAAAGTTTTCACAGCAGCTCAGATTGAACAGATAATTACACAGGCTTGATTAGGCGTCACTAGATAATCACAGAGTACCTAGGAAGGCAATTGCTATTAATAATTAGCACTGTTAATTGTACAACATTACAGGGAATTAATGGTATAAGATCCCGGACACAGGCCTCCATTTGTTACCACCCTCGATAAATAAGGTTCTTCTCCCAGCAGTGTACATAAAGATTTAAAATA
>WNGS01119009.1:0-13122 GCA_020271785.1 Procambarus virginalis
GTGATCAGGTGACTGTTGATGTGTCCAACCTGCAGTCTCCATCACAACAACATTGTGAGTTTCATGGATCTTCTTTTGCTACTTCCTGTCTCTTTGTCATTGTTCTTCGGTTTCTGACGTGCAGTGCTCTTTTTTTCTGTCTTAGTATTTTCCCTGCTTGGCATCTTGTGCCATCTACTGTCACCTCATATCATGCGGCACTGGTGGAGCCGCTGTCATTTGGGGTCGATACGCTCTTGGCTCCATTTCACACAAGCTGTCTTGTGTGTTGTTTTACCTCCAGCCGCTCCTCAGTCTGTAGACATGTCTTTCATTTTTTCCCTTGGTTTTACAGTGTCCCCTTTGGTCTGTGCTTATTTCTTTAATCTTGTTTTTTTGGTTTCCTTAGCTTCCAGTTGTTGGGTGGGCGAGGGTTGTTCTCTTCTCCAGCAACGGGGTTTTTTTTTTCTGACCCTATTGGGCGGTCTGTTTGTCTGAGGGTAGTTCCTCCTTCTTTTGGCAAAGAATGAATCCGGTTTCCTTCTGGAGGAGTCTTACGGTCTTTGATGTTTGTTGGTTTGATCAAGGGTGCATCATGTGTTGTGTCCGGTGGCGGCTCTTCATTGCCACCTATGTGCAATCGATTCTACCTTGGTGGATCCCATGTGGGTTATTCTGTTGCCTTGACACCTGTTCAAGGCTGGTTTTCTCCAGTCGTCCACAGTGTTTAAAAATCTAGCCAGACTGCAGTCTACCTTTGCGCATGTGGTGTTTGGACATATGCCACTCTCTCGGCAGTGTTTATGGACAAGTCCTGGGCCGATATTCAGCGTGGAGGTTTTGGAGGTATAGTGTCTCAATTCATGTGCCTGGGGCCCTGGCATCCTTGTTGGCTTTCGGTTGTCTCTCTCATCCAAGGTGTCTTCTTCATCCAGGCTCCTGTGGTGCTTCCTCCTCCCTGGTGGGGTTCCCATCTGTTTTCCTTCTCCATGGGTGGTTAGCTTCTGGGAGCCTTAAGGTGCTCCCTCCAGAAAATCAACATTGAATATAATGAAATCCCAATTTTTGGGCGAGCCCTGTTGGCTCCCTGACACCTTGCCACTCTACAGGTTGTCAGAGAGTTTGGTTACATCTAACTGTACCATAGAACTGAGTGAAGTAGCCGGCTGATTGTGGGCTGCCTCCCTCCTTTTCCCAACGAGTGGGGGGAACGAATGAGTTCATGCTGGAGAGATTTTGATAATTTGTTTACATTGTTGGGGGAGTTCTTTTGGCAGTACTAGACACTGTGGTTTCTACTGAAGCCAGCAGTGGCTTGTTTTTGTCTCACTGACTTGATTTGAAGCACTGGTTGCTTCAAATCAACCACTGACAACCCAGTCAGTGGTTGTCTCACTGACTGGGGAAGCACTGGTTGCTTCCCCAGTGGTGGCATAAATAACTACATGCTACTGCTCCCTGTGCCTCTGTGAGCAGGTCCAGGTTCTGGTACTGGTCCCTGGTAGGCCAATAGAACTCAACAGCTGATGTGACCTACTAGACAGTACACACAGAGTGATAGTAGCTACAAGGAGCCACTGGGACTCATCAGAAACTGGCCTTTCGTTACATTGAATGCTGTTTTTTTTTTGTCGCGTGTACTCCGATGCAGGACTTTTAATTAGCTGATCCGTTCAAGGTTAATTAAATTTCACAACTTAATAAAAAATTTCTAACTGACAAACAAATTCTAATGCTGCTTGATATCTTCTGAGCACAACTCAAAATTATATTTATTGCCTATCAATT
This sequence comes from Procambarus virginalis, assembly GCA_020271785.1. Taxonomy (NCBI): domain Eukaryota; kingdom Metazoa; phylum Arthropoda; class Malacostraca; order Decapoda; family Cambaridae; genus Procambarus; species Procambarus virginalis. The sequence goes on from WNGS01119009.1 coordinate 1,768, forward strand.
TGTATTATTACATCAAAATATATATTACTATCAAAGAAAATTTATTGTTGCTCCATAATGTACCGGGGAGCCGGTGGCTGAGCGGGCAGAACACTTCTGTGGTCCCGGGTTCGATCCGGGCCCCGGCGAGAAACAATGGGCAGAGTTTCTTTCACGCAGATGCTCTGTTACCTAGCAGTAAATAGGTACCTGGGAGTTAGTCAGCTGTCACAGGCTGCTTCCTGGGGGTGGAGGCCTGGTCAAGGACTGGGCCGCGGGGACACTAAGCCCCGAAATCATCTCAAGATAACTTCAAGATAATATAAATTAATATTAATAAAGTGAACTAATGCTCAAAAGAGGCTTGGCCTACAGAGGGCCAGATGCAGCGAAACAATAATGTTCTAGTGTGGCTGTAAGTTTGATCACAAGAGTCAATAATGGACATCTCTTAGAGGAATGAGTTCAGGCATTCAATGGACTGTATTTGGGGCCAAATCTAGTACAAACAAATATGCAAAATATTTAAATATAATTATTTTCTTCAAGAGGTTTTTGAAGTCAAATGTTTTACAGAGAACAGCGACCAATGAATGCTTCAGATGCACTTCACTGTACTGTACTACAGATACAAAGTGTTCGGATCTACTGTAATCAGTCCATTTGAGCAGCAGCAACACCACACTGTATTTGGTGAACTGTTTGAACATTAAAATTGAAATAAGTTTTTGAGATATAAATACACACAAAGGGACAAGGCAGCTCAAGCTAGTCTCACCCTGTTCAGTACTACTGTACGTGTTCGTACACGCATCCCAAACAATCAACATATTACTGAACATTCTGCTAGCTAAACATATATAATACTACCTGTTCACAGGCAATATTGAACGTTGTCAAGAAGCTCTGTATAAGCATCTTGCATACAACCTAAATAATTAACCTACCATACATCCTTATTTATTACCCCACTAAAATGCACACTAATATTTTAGTCATACAATAGTAATTTTCTGACCTCCATGTCATACCTAAAAAAATACAGATTAATACATTACCTCCTTAAAAATGCGATGCTTCCAAGAGCATACAGTATTGCCCTACACTGTCTTATGTTTGGCCTAAAATGGTCTGATTGCAACCAAAGAAACTATTATATTTTATATCTCAACAATGATATAAGTACCTGAAAAATACACAAAATAATAAAGGTGACTAACTTCCAAAGAGAGGCGGCCATCTTTATCTGCCTTGAAAAGCTTGGTAAAGTATGAGAAGACCAATGAGCAAGTATCGTCATCGTGATGATTGAGGAAGGGAACGAGAGCTTGCATGATGTTGGTCGTGTAGTTGAAGTGGCTGTGTTTTGTCAGCAGCTCCCCCAGACACCGCAGTGCTACCAGTCCCATTTGCTGACAAAGAACAAAATAAAAATATGCATACAGATAGAAAAATGTGTGCGAACAGAAACAAAAATCAGTGTAGAATGTAATGAAACGTCAATTTCTGGGTGAGCCTCGGTGGCTCACTGAAGCTACTATCACTAATAGTGTACCACTATTAGGTCACATCAGCCATGGAGTTCTATCACTTACCTTGAGGTTATCTTGAGAGTATCTTGAGATGATTTCGGGGCTTAGTGTCTCCGCGGCCTGGTCCTCGACCAGGCCTCCACCCCCAGGAAGCAGCTCGTAGCAGCTGTCTAACTCCCAGGTACCTATTTACTGCTAGGTAACAGGGACATCAGGCTGAAAGCAACATTTTGCCCATTTGTCTCTGCTTCCACTGGGGATCGAACCCAGAACCTCAGGACTACCAATCCTAAAGCGCTGTCCACCCAGCTGACAGGCTACCAGAGAGCAGAGGCAAAACCTGGCACCCCCCTCAACAGAGGCACAGGGAGCAGGAACATATCTATACAGTATTTATTTATGTAATCATTGGAGAAGCAACCAGGAAGTCAGCAAGTCAAAACACACCATTGCTGCCTTCAATATAGGCCATAGCCTCAAAAACAACCGAAAGAACTCTCCCAACTATGTAAACAAATTAAATCTCTCCAAACTAGCACAAGCTCGTTTGCTCCACCTCCCCCACTTGAGGATGAGGGAGGCAGCCCACAGTCAGCGGGCTACTCCACCCTCAGTTCTATGGTAGATACAACCAAACTCCTAACGAACTGGAGGGATGGAGGGTGTCAGGGAGCCACAGGAGCTCACCTAGAAATTGGTGTTTCATTACATTCAATGCTGGTTTCTGGGGGGAGCCTCTTGTGGTTCAATGAAGTTAACTACCCACTGAGAAGAAAAACAAATGGGAACTCCTCCCCTCAAACAAGTGGCAAGATGGGGTGAAAGAGCTTGAACTAGCATGAAGATTTTTATTGTTTGTTTACATAGTTGGAGGGAGTTCTTTCAGAGATTTTTAAGCCTGGTCTCTATTGAAGCCAGCAGTGGCTTATTTTGGCTCGATGACTTTCTGGTTGTTCTCTCGGTGGTTACATACATACATATATATAAATGTAACTGCTCCTTGTGCCAGGTTTTGGCTCTGGTCTCTGGCAGGTGACAGAACTCCACTGCTGATGCAGCCAAGTAGTGGTACCCTGTCAGTGATAGTGGCTTCAGGGAGTCACAAGGGGTGGCTCTCCCCAGAAATATAGGTATCAATATGATAAGTAAAGGAGAATGTATGCTGTAAACCTTGGCACCTGTATAAATAAAATCTATGCTTAGCAAAAGTAAGAGCAATTTCATTTCTCAGAGCCCATTTTTTGCCAGTTACCAAATTTAGCATGCTTAAGTTACTTGCTAGATATAAACAATTTGAAAGCAATTTTATTACTTTTAATAATAATTTAATAATTCAGTTTGTTGGGGACAGGAAACTTGGGTATATATATTATTTAGGCTTGTATTAAGGTCCTCCTAAGATCAAACTACTCATCTTCCTCAGGATGCAACCCCACAAGCTGGCTAACAGAGGCATTAGGTGAAAGGAAACTCACCGAGTCATTTCTGTCAATCTCCAGGCAGGGCTGAAACAGATGAGCACGTCACATTTTACAATGCCTCTGTTCGCCTTATAAGTAATAAGGAACTGGGAGTTAGGCAAATTACTGTGGGTTGTATCCTAGGGAAGGTCAGTAGTTGGCCTAGGGGGGGGCATCTGGATAAGCCTAAGTACAGGCTTCCTGTCCCCCTGCAACGGGAATTGTTACTATGATGTACCTTCAGAGATGGATTAGTTTCCTTCATCTTCTTCTTGTCATTACTTAACATACTCTCCAAACCCTTAAGATAGATCTGGTAGGCTGACAACATGTGGTTTTCATAAAAGTACAATTTCTTAGTCTCTTTCTTCACTGAAATGTAAAAAAAAAAAAAATGTGTATTAAAGTAAGTAATTATCCAATGAATGTACCAAACCAGAAGACTATCGAGTGGTATCTATGTTGTGGGAAAATGGGTACCAACTTGGGTATACTAGTAATAATGTACTTTAGGTTAGATTCAAAGCTACATATTAAAACTGGAAATACTGTACCACAATGTATGCAGGTATGACATGAACTCGGCATAATTTAAAAGGCGGCTACACTTTTTGAGTAAATAAGTATGATAGAATCTTTGGCTTTAAGGCCAGTAATTAATGCCATTCCCAGCTATACAATTTTGCTGAAATTTCAAGTAAGAATTTCTGATATATTTAACATCAAACATTTCACAGATTACTTTGTACATATATCTCACTGCTTTGATTAAGTTAAAAACAAAGAAAAAATCTAAAGCACCAACATTGAATGTAATGAAATTACAATGTCTGGGGTGAGCCCCAGTGGCTCCATGATGCTATACACTAAGGTGTATATTGGCATCAACCAGGTCACATCAGCTGTGAAGTTCTGAGGCCCACCGGGGACCAGAGCCTGGCCACCCCTCACTGGGGAGCAGGGCGCGGTGACATTTTCCCACCTCACTGGGGAAGGCATCCAGAAAGTCAGCGAGTTGAAACTACTACTGGGTAAAAAAAAAAAAAAAAAAAAAAAAAAAACTGGTTTAACCCTTAACATGCTCGGGGTCTAATATCCTGCTATCCGCACAGGCGCATGTCATTTTGAAAAAAAAAAATTATTTTTTCTTCCTAACCTGTTAATTTGTGTTCACTGATCACGGGAAAAATAATAAAAAAATCGTAAGTGCCATATATTGCCCGCTATAGGGCAGGGAAGTCTGGCAAATTATAGGCGCTGACTCAGCATGCGTCCCAGCCGGTCTGTTGCTCGCCAGCTGTCAGGCCAGAGTTGGTCCTGTTAGATAATTACCTAATTATTTCAATGTCTCTGATTGATGTTTCATAGTTTTTTTGCTGTAATATTATTCAATAGTGTGTAGTTTGATATATTTATATAATAAAATGAGTGAATCATTGCTGTACTCAAAAATATGGTGTGCATATTGTTGATTCAGTTATGTTCATCAATCAGTGAACAAATACTTTGTCGGTTATTACACTATAAGGACAGGTTATATATAAGTATCTGCATGTTTTGTTCACTATAACGAACCACTAAGTAGCTATTATGAGTCAAAAAGTAACGAGGAGTGACCGCCGTGTACCAGCCAGCCACTCCCGCCCTCACTCCAGTCATCTGACTCGCCCACATTCTCCTCCCACAATACTGTTTTTGCTATAATTCACTATATACAGACGGTATATATAAGTATCTACATGTTTTGTTCACCATAACTGTACATCTAAGCTTGTATGGTGAGTAAAGTCACAAAGACATAGGACCTAACACAGTCAGCTGATGGCTGCCTCCCTCAAGGCCAGACGCACCGTCGTCTGCACGGTGGGGCGCCCTCACCAAAATGACGGCTCCAAACCTTCTCTTGCTGTTTATACCCTCTATACACACGTTATATATAAGTATCTACATTTGTGTTCACTATAGCGAACCACTAAGCTGGTATGCTGATTGCATTCAATAAAAGGTGGCCACAAACAGTCAGAAAACATCGCCACCACCCTCCCTCCCACAGCATTACTCCTCCCTCCATGGCGCACAGCGCTAAATATCATCGCAATCCTGCTATTATCAGAACCCTGGTCACTTTTATCACAGTCAGGGGTCTTCTGTAATAATATCATCGCTACATAATAGCATGAACAAGTATATTATGGCATTTTTAGGCGATGCTGTGGTCACAAGCTGAACAGCAGTGCTGTGAGCTCATGCTGCGTGCGTCAGGCTTGGTAGCTTACGCGATACTGAGGCCCCTAACACCCGGGAGTTTGGCCCACGATTTTTTTAAAAAATGGCGTCTGTTTACAAGAGCCCTGATGAAGGTGTGGTGAACCCCGTGTATCCGCGGGCCGTTTAAATCTTGCGTAGTGCTCCAACACTTCATATGAAGTGAAGAGCAGTCTACTGGTAAAACGCCTAGCACTTCATATGAAGTGATGAGCACTTTAAGGGTTAATGAACTCGCCCAACAATGTAAACAAACAATTCGATCTCCCGAAACTAGCATGAGCTCGTTGGCCCCCACCTGCCACACTCATTTGGGGAGAAAAGGGGGGAAAGTACCACCATCTTCCAAAATCTGAGCAATCAGTTTTGGAGCAGATGCACAAACTAAACTTACCTGTCAACCTAGAAGGGAGGGAGAGAGGATCAAGGAGACAGTGGGGCTCACCCATAAAGTGGCATTTCATCACAATCAACACTGGATTTCTGTGGGAAACCCTTTGTGGCTCCCTGAAACTAACTCTCCATGGAGAAGGAAGAACACATGGAATCTTACCAGGGAGGAGGTAGAACCGCTAAAGTCAAGACAAAGAAGAGACCTCCAGACGACAGAGACGACCCAAGGCCACCGAGGCCCAGAACATTCATTAAATTTTGAGCTGCCAAAACCCTGTTAAACGTCCAAAACCCTCTCACCCCAATATCAGCCCATGACATATACTATTAACGAACACAGCTGTGAGAGCTCCATACTTCAGAATATCGTGGGCACAAGGGAAGACTGCAAGCTGGTTACTCATTAACACTGTGGATGACCTGAGAAACATGAGTTCTGGAACAGGGAACCCAGGAAACAGGATCCAAACACAAAGCATCCACTGAAGTAGAATTGGTGGCACAAATAGAATGGCAAAGAGCTCCCATTGGCCACAGTGCATGATGCACACCCGGCCTAACCAACCATCAATAAGTAATGGACATCTTCAGAAGCCAACCGACTCATTCTTCACCAGGAAAAGAAGCCAGCTCCAAATGAACAAAATGTCCAATAGTGTGATATTAGATATTAGGTCAATCATTTTCTGCCTGTTTTATTCCCTCTTTTTATTGAGTGATGGCATCTCTGCTGTTTTTAGTATACAGTATCAGGGATACCACCAGTATCTAGGTTGTCTATAATAAATTTTAAGGGGCTGCAATAGTGTTTTTAGTACTGTACAATTCTTGATGAATATGGAATTCCAGGAATCAGAGCCTGGTAAAAAGTGCATAGACCCTGTGTATCTATATCATAGCTTAGGTCTATGGCTACTTCAAAGTCCACTGGGGTTTGGGTGACATCTGATATATGATTTGATGTTGGTAACACATTCGGTTATCAATCTTCAGTGTGTTTAGGGGCCCTCTGAATATTGAATCGTACTGTATCCTTAGAATATCATTTATTTCTTTGTTGTCATATGTGAAAATTTCCTCTCCCTTGAGCAGGGGCCCAATACTAGATGAAGTAATTTTTCTAGGTTTTGCATTAGAGAAAAAGTATTTCAAATTCCTCTCTATTTCACTGATGGTCTTTTTCCCTATTTGCCTCTCCTGGATTTTAAAGATTTTTGTACATTTTAGTTCAATCGTTTTCATTTCTCTACATAGCCATCCTTGTCATTCTTGACATAATGTGGGGTGTTCATGTTGTTTCGCAATTTGTTAAGACAGAGTTAAAACAGAGAAGAAACAAGTATAATAATAATAAATAAATAAATAAGACTCGACTCACTCTGGGCGAGGGCCACTACAAGCAACTCCCAAATACTCCAGAGAAGACAACTCTGGCAGCAATGCATGGGTTGTAGTAGGGAGCCCTCAGGAAATGTAACCCTAAGCACATGCCACTCCAAGCACTCAACTAGCCATGCTCATGCTACACAGCATTGTATAGGAAGGAGAAGCCATCAAGGACAAACACCAAACCACTTAGCTGAACAGAGGAGGCTGCACAGAAAATAGGAGACCCAAGACCCACTATATAAGTGAAAGAATTGACAACCTCAGACCCCAGTAGGTGGTGAGCCTCCCCTTCCCCCCTCCCCCACAAACGAGTGGGGGAAGGTGGGGTGAATGAGCTACCTGGTTGATACCTGGTTGATGGGGTTCTGGGAGTTCTTCTACTCCCCAAGCCCGGCCCGAGGCCAGGCTTGACTTGTGAGAGTTTGGTCCACTAGGCTGTTGCTTGGAGCGGCCCGCAGGCCCACATACCCACCACAGCCCGGCTGGTCCGGAACTCCTTGGAGGAATAAATCTAGTTTCCTCTTGAAGATGTCCACGGTTGTTCTGGCAATATTTCTTATGCTTGCTGGGAGGACGTTGAACAACCGCGGACCTCTGATGTTTATACAGTGTTCTCTGATTGTGCCTATGGCACCCCTGCTCTTCACTGGTTCTATTCTGCATTTTCTTCCATATCGTTCACTCCAGTACGTTGTTATTTTACTGTGTAGATTTGGGACCTGGCCCTCCAGTATCTTCCAGGTGTATATTATTTGATATCTCTCTCGTCTTCTTTCTAGTGAGTACATTTTACAGTCTCCGTGGTGTAGTGGTAAGACACTCGCCTGGCGTTCCGCGAGCGCTATGTCATGGGTTCGTATCCTGGCCGGGGAGGATTTACTGGGCGCAATTCCTTAACTGTAGCCTCTGTTTAACGCAACAGTAAGATGTGTACTTGGATGAAAAAACGATTCTTCGTGGCAGGGGATCGTATTCCAGGGACCTGCCCGAAACGCTACGCGTACTAGTGGCTGTACAAGAATGTAACAACTCTTGTATATATCTCAAAAAAAAAAAAAAAAAAAATTTGGAGAGCTTTGAGACGATCCCAATAATTTAGGTGCTTTATCGTGTCTATACGTGCTGTATATGTTCTCTGTATTCCCTCTATTTCACCAATCTCTCCTACTCTGAAGGGGGAAGTGAGTACTGAACAGTACTCAAGACGGGACAGCACCAGTGACTTGAAGAGTACAACCATTGTGATGGATCCCTGGATTTGAAAGTTCTCGTAATCCATCCTATCATTTTTCTGGCTGTCGCAATATTTGCTTGGTTATGCTCCCTAAACGTTAGGTCGTCAGACATCATTATTCCAAATCCTTTACATGCTGTTTTCCTACTATGGGCACATTTGATTGTGTTTTGTACCCTGTATTATGTTTAAGGTCCTCATTTTTACCGTACCTGAGTACCTGGAATTTATCACTGTTAAACATCATATTATTTTCTGCTGCCCAGTCGAAAACTTTATTAATATCAGCTTGAAGTTTTTCAATGTCTTCAGCCGAGGTAATTTTCATACTGATTTTTGTGTCATTTTGTGTCATGAGCTCATGCTAGTTTTGAAAGAGTTGTGAAAGATTCAATAGTTTGTTTGCATAGTTGGGGTTATTAATTAGGCAGGTTTTGAGGATTTTGCTATCTCTTCTGAACACAGCAGTGCTTTGTTTTGACTCGCTGACTTTCTGGTTGCCTTGTTCGGTGAGTTAGCAAAATGTCACTGTTCGCTGCTCCTCTGTGAAGGGGCCAGGTTCTGGTTGTGGTACCCGGTAGGCCTCAAAAACTCTACGACTGATATGACCGGGTAGATGGGAAGCATCTTAAGTGTATAGCATCAGAGAACCTCAAGGGCACAGCTCTAGGGCATAAAACTGGGAATGCAAATGAGATCTCTGAAGGTAGGTGAAACAAACCCAAAAAGAAAGTTGCCCGATAAGCTAAAATTTCATCAGGAGGGTCAGAAGAGCCACATAGAGAGGACAAACCCCACAGAATTCAGGGCTGTAGGTGTGTGTCATCAACCCAACAGGTAACATGGTGGAGGCAGAATGAATAATTGTTGGCCCATGGTACAGATGACCCGGGAGAACTACAGGGGCTGTCCACCACTATCTGTGTCAGTGACAAAGCTGGCTTTGTAGCCCAGTGGGCACTGGAGGATCTGGTCCCCCCCCAGCCCCCCCAGCTACAACATGCAGCAACATCACGACTCACATTTTTCCTCCAAGTTATGAGTCTGGATAGAGTATGAGGGAATGATATTGTTGAAAACTTCCAACAGGCTGAGGGCTGCGTACTTCTTGACGGTGATGGCAACATCTGGGTCCGACTCATCCATGAAGTGCACTAAACTGGACAGACCCGACAACTGAAAATATATATACTGTACTGTATATCAAATAACATGTTAAACTCAAAAATATTTAGCCATCAAGTTATCCAACCACCTCTCTCATTTAAAAAAAAAAAGCCTACATACTGACATGTTCAAAATGTGCCTGCACAACTTCCTAAGTTATGCCTGCATATTCTAATGCAGGCTAGAACTTAACACTTTCACCGCCCGGCGAACGAGGGAAAAAAAAAGTAAGTGCTCCCGGCGTTTTGTCGCTTACGGCCAAACAAAAAATGTATACTCTTTTTACTCTTCTGACGTTAGTTCTCGACTACGTATTTCATTTTGGTACCAATGTGTTCGCAATAAAATCCTCTAGAAGAACATCAGTAAAATAGGTCACTAAAAGTATACAGACCAGCACCAAATAAAGAACTACGTAGATGACTCGCCGTGAGCGCAAAACGGCAACAAAATGTTTCTACTCTTGGATTGTTGTCACTCCACACTTGTCCTACAGCGTTATTTTGGTATCAAGGATTCGCAATGAAATTCCCAACACCGAGATATGAATATAACGTAGAATCATAGTCGCGGCCCACCCGCAAGAGTGTGGGAAGTGGTGAACTGTTACCCGTATCGGTGACGCAACGACACAAGCGCGATACGGTGCTCGAAAGTTTATACTTATTTGACTGTCCTGACATTACTTTTGTATGTACGTCATTCATTTTTGTTGTCAATGTGTTTCCCAATAGAATGTTCTAAAGCACGTAGGTAAAAAGATCAACAAAGCGTAAGTTAGAATAGCGCCAAATATAAAAACAACGCTGGAACATATCAGTGAGCGTCATACACACACGAAATATTTTTACTGTTGTTATGTTTTTCAAGTTTTACTTGTTGCACACAGTTTTTTGGTTGTACATGGATCGGAATAAAATCCCTAAACAGACATATGCATATAAATAATGATAAGGTGTAAACATGCCCAGTATAACGGCTAAAGTCACCCACCTGCAACCTGTTTGGGACACTCTTGCAGACACGCAACTCCCCGAAAAAAATCTATGAAGTTTCGAGTCTACTTATGGCAGTTTAGGGATACAGTGTTCTTTCTGGTATCAAAATAATCCCAATAATTTATACTACAAAAATTGGACAAAATAGGTGTACTTACCAATAAAAGCTGTTTGTGGAACAGTAAGTTGAGCATTTTTTCTTCACTCCACCTTCCTCAGTCACATTCCTGAAGTTGCTCAACAGATGTTTTGTAGGTGGAGTGAAGCTGTTGCGGGTGGTTACTTCTTCACACACCCAATACACCTTTTCCGGTGGTAACTGGTGTAGCAGGGAATAACACAGAGTGCAACGTTACAGGTTTTGCATCCTATGTTGGTGTCCTTCCTTTTACTGGACCGTGCACAGACATGACACCTGAGACGTTTTGGCAGTTTGTAAAGTTCATGTTTCAGTTTGTAGTTCATGCGATGTTCAGAATCAACAATAGGGCCACGTCTCTCGTGTTGGTTGATCATTTGAGTCAGAGTCATCTGACAAAACCGACTCGTCAAATGGCAGTGTGCCAGACATCTCGGGTTCTGAGTCCGTTCCTGCGTCAGCTTGAGGTGTTGAAGTAAATAAAGGCCGCCTCACACCAGATGGTCCAGGAGTTTGCACGGTGTTAGCATAGGCAGGCCTGTGTCCATCATTTATGTCTGGAGCGTGCTGCAAGTGATGTGATACTGTTGCTATTTCAGGCCAATCTTCCGTGTCCCAGTGCAATAGGGCCCAAATTGCCACCTCGTGGAATTGTAGCAATGTTAGCTTTTTTTCGATCAGTTGTGTAGTATTTGTACAAAACAAAGGCATTATGCAATGCCATTTGCAGGAAATAAAACGTGATCTTTTTGGTCCACTTGTGAGTTTTCCTGGTAAAATGGTAATACTTCACCATTTG
>WNGS01119011.1:10966-18466 GCA_020271785.1 Procambarus virginalis
AAATCCACCACAGAGTTGCTTACCTTGGATATGTCCTTGACGATCAGGTTGTTTGGTTGTTGGTCTTCTGCCAAGTCGTTGCCCAGGAGAAGTTGCACTCCAGGCATGGGAAAAGGCTTTTCCCTGACGGCGACTTGGACTTCACCGGTCACGAAGGGACAATCCAGGTAAACTCGGGCAAGTGGATAAGGAGTTGTAGCAGTAAGGTCAGTGATGAACACAGTCTCTCCTGTGTAGGCGACGTTGGGCACAGCCGATTTCAAAACGATCGATTGTAGAGCCGCTGTGTCCCGTAGGATCTTAAGTCCGAAACGTCCCTCTGAATCTGAACCGTGGGTAGAGATAGTTCCTGGATATAGATGCTTGGTAAAGAGAGAGAGATCATTAGCATGAACACCAACATTCATTACAGGCTTACCGGACTTAGGGTGAGTAGTTTTAGACTTAGGGGGTTCGACGTTACCTTTAATTGGGACTTACCACATTTGTCAATGGTGTGTCCATATAATCGACAATACCTGCAGTACAGTTGAGAGGTACCTTGATCTGGGCTCGCTTTCTCGTAACTGTACCAAGACTTCTTGCTGGTAGGATCTGGAGTCAGCCGGTGGATGAGGCTGTAAGTGTCAGCTGACTTCGCACACTTCACTAACTCCGTCTCTTCCTTGTCTGCTAAGTATAGGCGGACAGGAGGAGGTACACGTCTCAAAAATTCTTCAACCAGTATGAGGTTGACAAGTTCTGAAAAAGTAGAGACATGTGCTGCCTCCAGCCATTTCATGAAATATCTTTGTTTGGTGTTAGCAAATTCTAAGAAGGTGGTGGTACTTGCCTTGACGTAGTCACGAAACTTTCGTCGATAGCTTTCGGTGGAGAGAAGGTAGGCGTCCAACACAGCTTGTTTCAGGGTGGTGTAGTCGTTTTCCGAAGCCAAAGTGCTGAGTGTGACTGCTGCTCTACCTGTTAAATGTACTCTGAGAAGGGTAGCCCATTGGTCGTCAGGCCAATTAAGTTGAACAGCAAGGGTCTCAAAAGTGGTAAAGAACACATCAACCTCCGTTTCGAGGAACGGGGGCATTAACTTACTTGCATGGGAGATATTGAAACTGGGAGGAAGACTAGCTGCCGCTTGTTGGAGTTGAGCTTGGTGTGCAGCGTCCCTCGTGAGTTCTCGGTTACGACATTCTAGCATTGCTTCTGCCTGTCGTTGGTCGTGTTCCCGTTGTATCTCTAGTCGCTGTTGGTATAAGGCCAACTCACGTTCTTGCTGTCCTTGAGGAGTAGGGCCTCCCTTTCACTTTCTTCCTTCCGGAGGGCAGCTTCACGCTCTCTGATTGCAGCTTCACGCGTTTGTTCTTCCTTTCTGATTGCAGCTGCTTCTTGTTGTTGCTGTAGCTCGATCTTGGCAAGTTCCAATCTGAGCTTTATCGCTCTCAAGTCATCTTTATCTGAAATAATGTACTGTTCATGAGTAGAAGAATCTATAATATCTTCCTCAGCAAGGTGATCCAGTATCATATTATTAATGGCAAATTTGTTGGCTCCATCAGGAACTTCTAAGTGATACTCATGTGCAAGAGTTAACAAATCGACCCTCTTAGCGTGACGTAAGGTCCCTATTTCTCTTTCTGGATTTGCTATGAAAGCTTGTAAGCGGAACATGGTGAAAATATAGCAAAACAAAGGAGATGAATATAGTGAGAATATGGCGAGTGTCAGAAACAGGAAACGTGGCAACTGATACCTATCCTGTGGGGAATTATTAATAATTAAAGTAAATTCAAGATGGTAAATGAATAAGGTCGCAGGAAATCTTGTACCTGGTACTCACTATGGGAGGATAAAGGCAAGAAAATCCTACTAATTAGTGAAAACTAAGTTTAAAATACAAGTGAAACACTAAATGGCTTCAAAATAAATGAGGTAGTCCAAAAAACGTAGTCATACCTTGCCAAGTCACTATAGAACATAAGCAATGGTACCCACTGAAATTGAATATGGTATTTACAGAATTAGCGAACTTTTGTGCTCTAAAGAAAGAACGCCAATTCCCTACCTTTTGGTAAATACCATCAGTCTGACCGACGAGTATGGGTGCGAGTGTCAACTGGTGACGAGAACTATCGGCGAGGTCCCAATTCGCCAATTATAGTTCGTGCTAGAGGATCTAAAGCCCTCTTTTTCCTCCTAGAGTCGGATTGCAGGACTTGGGTGCTATTGACCCGGAGACAGACCACAGTACCAGGGTACCTATGTGATAATCTGTCAAAAAGTGAGAAATATTGGGGGACAAAGATGTTAAACATGGAGGATAACACGGAAGGGGGAGACGACCAATTAAGAGTATGACTGCGGCCTACAGTCACCACGTAATCCAAAGTTGTCTCACTCTCACCATATGCTATTCCCGTAATGTACAATATACACAGCACCATATAAAATAAAGAATGATTAATGTGAATAATGGAAGCAAGGGAAATAAGAGCCAAGTGCGCTTACCACAATTACCAATACCTGAGTGAAGCTCCCGGACAGGCCCCCATTTAATATGTGACGGTAACGAGTTGGAAATGGTGGTCGGCAGTCTTCCAACTAGCAGGTGTCAGTGCTGGGCCACATATAATATATAAAAAAAAGAAAAGGAAAAAAAGAGAAAAAAAAAGAATGACTGCGTGATTGGTAATCTGTGGTAAGGTCAGAAACATAAAACACAATAATAAACAATGTAGTTTAATAACAATAAAAAACACAAATTGAAATAAATGCAAAATCTTGGCTTAATGGTAAAAAATGTCAAGTGGAAAAATAAATACATAAACATGAAAATAGATTACGTTAATGGGGAGGAGAATTGACATACAAAAGTAAATAAAATATGAATGCTGGAATATATGCACTAACTATAAACCTCTATTTGACCACACAAGGTGAGTCACTTAGGAGTTCACAGTTTGCGAGCACACAATATTCTGGCTGGCAGAAATGCAAGGGACTCCAACAATAACTGGTGAGGTCTTGTGATTGGCGGGGAGCCGGAGTGGAGTGTTGGTTGGCGGCCAATGAGGAAGCTGGATGGTCGCAAGTCGCTAGTTAGGCAGTGGAAGGGTTCGGCGCGTCGACCAGGTGCTGGAGTGGGGGGGAGGAGGGAGTTGCTGGTACGTGTGGCTATCATATACGTTTAGCCACTACAAAACGTATCTTGTATATTGATGAGGACAGGAGTGATTTGCAGAAATAGCAGGCTAAATCTCTGATAAGAGATTATCGTCACAATATCAACATGAGATCTTAATGATCCATGGTTAACATGATTTAATAAGGTTAATACAGTACTTGTAATAATACAAACTATAATTTAAAATCTTTATTACTGATTTTTTTTTCTTAAAAAGATTATGTATACACAGCAATGTGCTGCTACCATATTCTATATGAAATATTACACAGTGTAGATAAAAAACTAGCTATTAGTTTATCTAATACTCCCATCTCACAGGATGGTTAGACATATATGGAATCAAGGTAGAAAATACCAGTCTCAATACAAAAAACAAATCAACTTTGACTAAACAACTCTTCACGATTTTCACAAAAGATAAGCACTGAATCATGGAAACATTATATTATAATTACTCTTACCAGTTTCTACAAGTCTCCTCTCAAACAATGTATTTTTTATCATGTATAGGTATACACAGCAATGTGCTGCTTCCCTATTCTTTATGAAGGACCACACCGTGTAGATGAAAAACCAGCTACAAGCTCATCCAACATCCTCACCTCACAGGATGGCCAGTCATATATGGAATCAGAAGAGAACAAAATACTTAAGGCTGATCTATTAGCCTCCACTGGCAAAATTTGGGTGCAGCACAAGAATATCTTCCAATATTCCTGAGTGTATGAAGTAATTACAGAGCTCAAAGAACCTCATACCATTTGGTATGAAGTCACTGATAACAGAGCAATCACAGATATAGTGTTGTAGAGTATGTTCTCTCAAGTAGGACTGAAAACATATGTTTTTTCCACCAAGAGGGTTATAAACCCATGGAACCGCCTACCCGCTGAAGCTGTAAATGCTAAATTCCAGCTAAAAAAATATCTTTAAGACAATTGGCGGGCCCTTTAACAAGCCGCCGACTTTCTGTCCTCGTCGAGGCCACTAGATAGTTAGTGGCCCTTGGGTAAATTCAGTAAATATATACAATAATTGTCAGCGCATCTTCCGAGCAACAAGGACAGCTACACAGTATCTCTTAGAATTATGTACGTAAGCAACAAATGTAACATATTTGTTTACTACAATATCGGTGCTGCATGTAGAAGTTGAAAAAAAACATAGTTTTACTTCGAAATATACTAATTTCATAAGAAAATTCGACGTAAATAGGAGGCAGTAGAGCTCCGATAAGCCAGCCCTAAATCTTCATATGAAGAATGTTGCTGCTCTCTGATTGGCCACATGAAACACAGTAGTGACCTCTATCGGCACGCAGGTGAACCAGATCCAGAACCCAAATATCTTCCTAAGTGGACAAACGTGAATTGCACCTAAGCATCTTTTTAGGGCATACTTAGGAACCTTCATAGCAAACCTACTTACGAAGAAATACATGGAGCTTCGCGAATCTAGGTCCAGGTTGTGGAAGCAAACTATATACATAATTTTAAAACTAGATATGATAGGGAAATAGGACCATAGTCATTGCTGTAAACAACCGATGGCTAGAAAGGTGGGATCCAAGAATCAATGCTCGATCCTGCAAGCACAAATAGGTGAGTACACACACACACACACACACACACACACGCGCGCGCGCGCGCGTGTACATATACATCTGAATCATGTATACACATTCAGCACCTTGTATACCTGATATGTCAGACCAATCCTAGAAAATGCAGCTCCGCCTGGAGTCCACTTCTTGTCCACAAAATGAAGTTAGAAAAGGTTCAGAGATATGCTATCAGGCTGGTCCTCGAGCTGCGAGGCATGACATTCTCAGATGAATTGACAGGGTAGATAAAGATTAACTGTTAAACACGGGTGGTACGCGAACAAGTTGACACAGGTTGAAACTAGGGTACCCAAATGAGCCACAGGGACGTTAGAAAGAATTTTTTTCAGTGTCATAGTAGTTAACAGGTGGAATGCATTAGGCAGTGATGTGGTGGAGGCTGACTCCATACACAGTTTGAAATGTAGGTATGATAGAGCCTAATAGGTTGAGGAACTAATACACCAGTTGGTTGATAGTTTAGAGATGGGAGCGGAGTCGAAACTCAACCCCCCCCCCCTCCCAAGCACAACTAGCTGTGTACACACACCCACATATTCACACATACACAAAACCTGAACAAAGAACTATAAAAAGTGAGAAGTTTACAAAGCTTTTCCTCTTCAATGGTGAATAATAGGGCACTGGAAATACGAGACCTACCAGACATTTAGAAAATAGCTAACATAGTCCCAATATACAAGTGACAGTGAACTAAAAATCAATGTGTTAACTTGTACACTAAGATGATGGATGAACTTGTTAGGAAAATGGCTAATAACACATTCAGCGAGTTGGGACTTTTGTAACGCACTTCCTCAACGAGTTCACAGATGGTAACTCTAGCTTCATAGGTTTAATTCTATGACAAAACGACAAATATTTGAGAAGATAAAGAAAAGTGGACACACTGCATATTTTGGATTGTCAGAAAACATTTTGAACATTATTCCATAAATGACTTTTATTAGTATTTATTTATTATTAATATGTCCTACCACAAACGTTACAACACATTTAAAACTAACTAGCATATATACATTTTCTTCTGTCCTCCATGGACAGAGTTAAAGATCTGTTAAACTTGTAATTCAGTGATTTATTAAACAATCAACCACAAAAGGTGATTGTTTGTTTTTAAAATGCTATTCTAACCTACAAACATAAATACACAGATTAATTTACGTCTGTCATATATAAGCAGTGTTCGAGGTGTCTCTTTACATAGCGTCATTAATGTGCGTTTACAAAGGTGAAATGCAATTCTGACCAGCAGCCACATATCCTGTATACAATATCCACATATCCGTAGCCTTGGACCCAGTGGTTCTAGGACGGACCCCGTAGCCTTGGAATGGTCCTAGGACCCACTGAGCCCTAGAACCCAGTGGTCCTAGGACCTAGTGGTCTTAAGACCCCGTGGTGCTGGAACCCATAGAGGAGGTCGACGTCCCAGAGGAGGTCAGCGTTACGTATGTCAGAACAGGACATAGAACATAAGTCATGTGAATAACCAGGATAACATATTATCAAAACAGTTCTATCATGAAAGTGACATTTGCTGCCCGTGGTGTTAATGACTATGTCGTTTAACAGTGACTGTCGACGAGATTGTAACTGAGCTACTGTCTATCTTCTCACTCTTCTCCACCTGTATGGTCCGCCCGTTCTTCCTCTTCCGGGGATTGTGAGCAACCTGGATATGGATATGGATATGGATTTCATGGATATGATACCAACATCAAATCATATATCAGACGTCACCCTATCCCCACTGGATTTTGAAGAAGCCATAAACAGTATGCCTATGCACTCCGCACCAGGCCCGGATTCTTGGAACTCCATATTCATCAAGAACTGTAAAAAACCATTATCGCAGGCCCTTCACATTCTGTGGAGACAAAGCCTAGATACTGGCGTTATTCCTGATATGCTAAAAACAGCAGAGATAGCACCACTTCATAAAGGAGGAAATAAGGCAGAGGCAAAAATTTACAAACCGATAGCACTAACATCGCACATCATAAAAATCTTTGAGAGAGTGCTAAGAAGTAAGATCACAAAATACATGGAATCACAGCATCTCCATAACCCCGGACAACATGGTTTCAGAACAGGGCGCTCTTGCCTGTCGCAGTTGCTGGACCACTATGATATGGCATTAGATGCTATGGACGACAAACAAAACGCTGATGTAATTTACACAGATTTCGCAAAAGCTTTTGATAAATGTGACCATGGTGTTATTGCCCATAAAATGCGCTCAAAAGGAATAACCGGAAAAGTTGGCAGATGGATCTACAATTTCCTGACCAACAGAACCCAATGTGTAATAGTCAACAAAATAAAATCCAACCCGTCAACCGTTAAGAGCTCAGTCCCCCAGGGTACTGTGCTTGCTCCAGTACTTTTTCTCATCCTCATATCGGACATAGACAAGAGCACAACCTATAGCACTGTATCATCCTTTGCAGATGACACTAGGATCTTCATGAGAGTAGGCAACATAGAGGACACGGCGAACCTCCAGTCAGATGTAGATCAGGTCTTTCTATGGGCTACAGAAAATAATATGGTGTTTAACGAAGACAAGTTCCAGCTCATGCGCTATGGAAAAAATGAAAATATAAAAACGGAAACCACGTACAAAACTCAGGCAAATCATAACATAGAACGAAAAGGCAATGTAAAGGATCTGGGTGTACTCATGTCGGAAGAC
>WNGS01119023.1:0-25929 GCA_020271785.1 Procambarus virginalis
CACCACGTCACCCACAATCCCACCACGCTAAACCACAGCCACACCTCACCACGACCGATCGTAGGTGATATTCCTCATCCTCCCCCCCACCACCACGTCACCACATCACGACTCCACACCACACTACCACACACATTAACACCCACACTACCACAGCCCGTCACCACACCACTACCCACACCAGTCACTACACACCACACTACCACACCACGCACCACAACGACCACTACCACACCACACTACCACACCACAACCACACCACACTACCCACCACACTACCACACCACGGCCCACTACCACACCACACCTACCAACACCCACGCTACACACACACGTCACCACACCACACGTGCCACACCCACGTCCCACAAACTCCACGACCTCACCCCACACCACACTACCACACCACGTCACCCACCACACTACCACCCACGATACCCACCAACGTCACACACACATACCAACCACCTACAATCGTCGCCACACACACCACCACCTACCCACCCCACTACCACACCACGTCACCACACCACCAACTTACCACACCGTCACCATCATCAACACTACCACACCACCACTACCACACCACGTCACAACACCACACTACCACACCGTCACCACACCACACTACCAACCACGCCACCCACCACAGCCACGTACCAATCACCACACTACCACACCACGTCACCCACACCCCCTACCAACCACACCTCACCACACCTCTCGCTCAACCACACTACCACACCACGCGCCCACTACCACACCACACACCACACCGTCACAACACCAACCTACCACCACCACCACAAACCTACACACTACCACACCAACTACCACACCACGTCACCACACCACACTACCACAACACTACACACCCGTAGCCACCACTACCACACACCACTCGCCACACTCCACACCACACACCACAGTACCAACACCACAGCCATTCACCAGACACTACCAACCAACTACCACACCACGTCCACCCCTCCCACACCAGCACCACCCACACTACACACGCTACCACACCACTGCGCCACACACCTCACCCCACACGCTCACACACGTCACCACCACGCTACCACACCACACTAACACACCACGTCACCTTGTGGAGTTGAAGTGACGTCAGACACATGTTGATCACTGCTCTAGTGGAGGCCAGAGACTTGTGGATCACTGCTCTAGTGGAGGCCAGAGCCGTGTGGATCACTGCTCTAGTGGAGGCCAGAGACGTGTGGATCACTGCTCTAGTTGAGTCCAGAGACGTGTGGATCACTGCTCTTGTGGAGGCCAGAGATGTGTGGATCACTGCTCTAGTGGGGGCCAGAGACGTGTTGATCACCGCTCTAGTGGAGGCCAGAGACGTGTGGATCACTGCTCTAGTGGAGGCCAGAGACGCGTAGATCACTGCTGTAGTGGAGGCAGAGAGGTGTGGATCACTGCTTTAGTGGAGGCCAGATACGTGTGGATCACTGCTCTAGTGGAGGCCAGAGACGTGTGGATCACTGCTCTAGTGGAGGCCAGAGACGTGTGGATCACTGGTTTAGTGGAGGCCAGAGACGTGTGGATCACTGCTTAAGTGGTGGCCAGAGACATGTTGATCACTGCTCTTGTGGAGGCCAAAAGAGGGTGTAGATTACTGCTCACTGTTCAGTGACCGACCTCTTTGGCTCACATGTATCCCGTCCCCTCATAACATTTTAAAATTCTATAAAACTGTGATTTTAACACCTAAGCTTTGCAATGTGTTCTGAAAATATTTAACAATGTGTTTCACATCCCCAGGAAGAGAATATGACACACAACGGTCTGTCAGCCGTCGCCTCCATCACCCCAGACCACAGGGTGAGGGAGACCTTCCGCTGGGCAGGCCGCGCTCTCCACCAGGGATATTACAGGTGAACATTGTAGTGCTGCATACAGGTGAACATGTGGTGCTTCATACAGGTGAACATGTGCTTCATACAGGTGAACATGTGCTTCATACAGGTGAACATGTTGTGCTTCATACAGGTGAACATTGTAGTGCTGCATACAGGTGAACATTGTAGTGCTGCATACAGGTGAACATGTGGGGCTTCATACAGGTGAACATTGTAGTGCTGCATACAGGTGAACATGTTGTGCTTCATACAGGTGAACATGAGCTTCATACAGGTGAACATGTTGTGCTTCATATAGGTGACATGTTGTGCTTCATACAGGTGAACATGTTGTGCTTCATACAGGTGAACATGTTGTGCTTCATACAGATGAACATGTTGTGCGTCATACAGGTGAACATGTTGTGCTTCATACAGGTGAACATGTGCTTCATGCAGGTGAACATGTTGTGCTTCATACAGGTGAACATGTGCTTCATACAGGTGAACATGTGCTTCATACAGGTGAACATGTTGTGCTTCATACAGGTGAACATGTTGTGCTTCATACAGGTGAACATGTGCTTCATGCAGGTGAACATGTTGTGCTTCATACAGGTGAACATGTGCTTCATACAGGTGAACATGTGCTTCATACAGGTGAACATGTTGTGCTTCATACAGGTGAACATGTAGTGCTTCATACAGGTGAACATGTTGTGCTTCATACAGGTGAACATGTTGTGCTTCATACAGGTGAACATGTTGTGCTTCATACAGGTGAACATGTGCTTCATACAGGTGAACATGTGCTTCATACAGGTGAACATGTTGTGCTTCATACAGGTGAACATGTTGTGCTTCATACAGGTGAACATGTAGTGCTGCATACAGGTGAACATGTTGTGCTTCATACAGGTGAACATGTTGTGCTTCATACAGGTGAACATGTTGTGCTTCATACAGGTGAACATGTTGTGCTTCATACAGGTGAACATGTTGTGCTTCATACAGGTGAACATGTTGTGCTTCATACAGGTGAACATGTTGTGCTTCATACAGGTGAACATGTAGTGCTGCATACAGGTGAACATGTTGTGCTTCATACAGGTGAACATGTTGTGCTTCATACAGGTGAACATGTTGTGCTTCATACAGGTGAACATGTTGTGCGTCATACAGGTGAACATGTTGTGCTTCATACAGGTGAACATGTGCTGCATACAGGTGAACATGTTGTGCTTCATACAGGTGAACATGTTGTGCTTCATACAGGTGAACATGTTGTGCTTCATACAGGTGAACATGTTGTGCTTCATACAGGTGAACATGTTGTGCTTCATACAGGTGAACATGTAGTGCTGCATACAGGTGAACATGTTGTGCTTCATACAGGTGAACATGTAGTGCTTCATACAGGTGAACATGTTGTGCATCATACAGGTGAACATGTATTGCTTCATACAGGTGAACATGTAGTGCTGCATACAGGTGAACATGTAGTGCGTCATACAGGTGAACATGTAGTGCGTCATACAGGTGAACATGTAGTGCGTCATACAGGTGAACATGTAGTGCTTCATACAGGTGAACATGTAGTGCGTCATACAGGTGAACATGTAGTGCTTCATACAGGTGAACATGTAGTGCTTCATACAGGTGAACATGTAGTGCTTCATACAGGTGAACATGTATTGCTTCATACAGGTGAACATGTAGTGCTTCATACAGGTGAACATGTAGTGCTGCATGCAGGTGAACATGTTGTGCTTCATACAGGTGAACACGTTGTGCTTCATACAGGTGAACATGTGCTTCATACAGGTGAACATGTTGTGCTTCATACAGGTGAACATGTAGTGCTGCATACAGGTGAACATGTGCTTCATACAGGTGAACATGTTGTGCTTCATACAGGTGAACATGTTGTGCTTCATACAGGTGAACATGTTGTGCTTCATACAGGTGAACATGTGCTTCATACAGGTGAACATGTTGTGCTTCATACAGGTGAACATGTAGTGCTTCATACAGGTGAACATGTAGTGCTTCATACAGGTGAACATGTAGTGCTTCATACAGGTGAACATGTTGTGCTTCATACAGGTGAACATGTTGTGCTTCATACAGGTGAACATGTAGTGCTTCATACAGGTGAACATGTAGTGCTTCATACAGGTGAACATGTAGTGCTTCATACAGGTGAACATGTTGTGCTTCATACAGGTGAACATGTTGTGCTTCATACAGGTGAACATGTAGTGCTTCATACAGGTGAACATGTAGTGCTGCATACAGGTGAACATGTAGTGCTTCATACAGGTGAACATGTAGTGCTTCATACAGGTGAACATGTAGTGCTTCATACAGGTGAACATGTTGTGCTTCATACAGGTGAACATGTAGTGCTTCATACAGGTGAACATGTAGTGCTTCATACAGGTGAACATGTAGTGCTGCATACAGGTGAACATGTTGTGCTTCATACAGGTGAACATGTTGTGCTTCATACAAGTGAACATGTTGTGCTTCATACAGGTGAACATGTTGTGCTTCATACAGGTGAACATGTGCTTCATACAGGTGAACATGTGCTTCATACAGGTGAACATGTTGTGCTTCATACAGGTGAACATGTTGTGCTTCATACAGGTGAACATGTTGTGCTTCATACAGGTGAACATGTTGTGCTTCATACAGGTGAACATGTTGTGCTTCATACAGGTGAACATGTTGTGCTTCATACAGGTGAACATGTTGTGCTTCATACAGGTGAACATGTGCTTCATACAGGTGAACATGTTGTGCTTCATACAGGTGAACATGTTGTGCTTCATACAGGTGAACATGTTGTGCTTCATACAGGTGAACATGTTGTGCTTCATACAGGTGAACATGTTGTGCTTCATACAGGTGAACATGTTGTGCTGCATACAGGTGAACATGTTGTGCTGCATACAGGTGAACATGTGCTTCATACAGGTGAACATGTTGTGCTTCATACAGGTGAACATGTGTGCTGCATACAGGTGAACATGTTGTGCTTCATACAGGTGAACATGTTGTGCTTCATACAGGTGAACATGTTGTGCTTCATACAGGTGAACATGTAGTGCTGCATACAGGTGAACATGTTGTGCTTCATACAGGTGAACATGTTGTGCTTCATACAGGTGAACATGTGCTTCATACAGTTGAACATGTTGTGCTGCATACAGGTGAACATGTGCTTCATACAGGTGAACATGTCGTGCTTCATACATGTGAACATGTAGTGCTTCATACAGGTGAACATTGTAGTGCTTCATACAGGTGACCATGTGCTTCATACAGGTGAACATGTAGTGCGTCAAACAGGTGAACATGTTGTGCTTCATACAGGTGAACATGTGCGTCATACAGGTGAACATGTGCTTCATACAGGTGAACATGTGCTTCATACAGGTGAACATGTTGTGCTTCATACAGGTGAACATGTTGTGCTTCATACAGGTGAACATGTGCTTCATACAGGTGAACATGTTGTGCTTCATACAGGTGAACATGTGCTTCATACAGGTGAACATGTGCTTCATACAGGTGAACATGTAGTGCTTCATACAGGTGAACATGTAGTGCTTCATACAGGTGAACATGTTGTGCTTCATACAGGTGAACATGTAGTGATGCATGCAGGTGAACATGTTGTGCTTCATACAGGTGAACATGTAGTGCTGCATGCAGGTGAACATGTTGTGCTTCATACAGGTGAACATGTTGTGCTTCATACAGGTGAACATGTGCTTCATACAGGTGAACATGTTGTGCTTCATACAGGTGAACATGTAGTGCTGCATACAGGTGAACATGTTGTGCTTCATACAGGTGAACATGTGCTTCATACAGGTGAACATGTAGTGCTTCATACAGGTGAACATGTAGTGCTTCATACAGGTGAACATGTTGTGCTTCATACAGGTGAACATGTAGTGATGCATACAGGTGAACATGTTGTGCTTCATACAGGTGAAAATGTAGTGCTGCATACAGGTGAACATGTTGTGCTTCATACAGGTGAACATGTTGTGCTTCATACAGGTGAACATGTGCTTCATACAGGTGAACATGTTGTGCTTCATACAGGTGAACATGTAGTGCTTCATACAGGTGAACATGTAGTGCTTCATACAGGTGAACATGTAGTGCTTCATACAGGTGAACATGTTGTGCTTCATACAGGTGAACATGTTGTGCTTCATACAGGTGAACATGTTGTGCTTCATACAGGTGAACATGTTGTGCTTCATACAGGTGAACATGTTGTGCTTCATACAGGTGAACATGTTGTGCTTCATACAGGTGAACATGTGCTGCATACAGGTGAACATGTTGTGCTTCATACAGGTGAACATGTTGTGCTTCATACAGGTGAACATGTTGTGCTTCATACAGGTGAACATGTAGTGCTTCATACAGGTGAACATGTAGTGCTGCATACAGGTGAACATGTTGTGCTTCATACAGGTGAACATGTAGTGCTTCATACAGGTGAACATGTAGTGCTTCATACAGGTGAACATGTAGTGCTTCATACAGGTGAACATGTTGTGCTTCATACAGGTGAACATGTAGTGCTTCATACAGGTGAACATGTAGTGCTTCATACAGGTGAACATGTAGTGCTGCATACAGGTGAACATGTTGTGCTTCATACAGGTGAACATGTTGTGCTTCATACAGGTGAACATGTTGTGCTTCATACAGGTGAACATGTTGTGCTTCATACAGGTGAACATGTTGTGCTTCATACAGGTGAACATGTGCTTCATACAGGTGAACATGTTGTGCTTCATACAGGTGAACATGTTGTGCTTCATACAGGTGAACATGTTGTGCTTCATACAGGTGAACATGTTGTGCTTCATACAGGTGAACATGTTGTGCTTCATACAGGTGAACATGTTGTGCTTCATACAGGTGAACATGTTGTGCTTCATACAGGTGAACATGTTGTGCTTCATACAGGTGAACATGTTGTGCTTCATACAGGTGAACATGTTGTGCTTCATACAGGTGAACATGTTGTGCTTCATACAGGTGAACATGTTGTGCTTCATACAGGTGAACATGTTGTGCTGCATACAGGTGAACATGTTGTGCTGCATACAGGTGAACATGTGCTTCATACAGGTGAACATGTTGTGCTTCATACAGGTGAACATGTTGTGCTGCATACAGGTGAACATGTTGTGCTTCATACAGGTGAACATGTTGTGCTTCATACAGGTGAACATGTAGTGCTTCATACAGGTGAACATGTTGTGCTGCTTACAGGTGAACATGTGCTTCATACAGGTGAACATGTTGTGCTTCATACAGGTGAACATGTTGTGCTTCATACAGGTGAACATGTAGTGCTTCATACAGGTGAACATGTAGTGCTGCATACAGGTGAACATGTAGTGCTTCATACAGGTGAACATGTTGTGCTTCATACAGGTGAACATGTTGTGCTTCATACAGGTGAACATGTGCTTCATACAGGTGAACATGTTGTGCTTCATACAGGTGAACATGTTGTGCTTCATACAGGTGAACATGTGCTTCATACAGTTGAACATGTTGTGCTGCATACAGGTGAACATGTGCTTCATACAGGTGAACATGTCGTGCTTCATACAGGTGAACATGTAGTGCTTCATACAGGTGAACATTGTAGTGCTTCATACAGGTGACCATGTGCTTCATACAGGTGAACATGTAGTGCGTCAAACAGGTGAACATGTTGTGCTTCATACAGGTGAACATGTGCGTCATACAGGTGAACATGTGCTTCATACAGGTGAACATGTGCTTCATACAGGTGAACATGTTGTGCTTCATACAGGTGAACATGTTGTGCTTCATACAGGTGAACATGTGCTTCATACAGGTGAACATGTTGTGCTTCATACAGGTGAACATGTGCTTCATACAGGTGAACATGTGCTTCATACAGGTGAACATGTAGTGCTTCATACAGGTGAACATGTAGTGCTTCATACAGTTGAACATGTTGTGCTTCATACAGGTGAACATGTAGTGATGCATGCAGGTGAACATGTTGTGCTTCATACAGGTGAACATGTAGTGCTGCATGCAGGTGAACATGTTGTGCTTCATACAGGTGAACATGTTGTGCTTCATACAGGTGAACATGTGCTTCATACAGGTGAACATGTTGTGCTTCATACAGGTGAACATGTGCTTCATACAGGTGAACATGTAGTGCTGCATACAGGTGAACATGTTGTGCTTCATACAGGTGAACATGTGCTTCATACAGGTGAACATGTAGTGCTTCATACAGGTGAACATGTAGTGCTTCATACAGGTGAACATGTAGTGATGCATGCAGGTGAACATGTTGTGCTTCATACAGGTGAACATGTGCTTCATACAGGTGAACATGTAGTGCTTCATACAGGTGAACATGTAGTGCTTCATACAGGTGAACATGTAGTGATGCATGCAGGTGAACATGTTGTGCTTCATACAGGTGAGCATGTAGTGCTGCATGCAGGTGAACATGTTGTGCTTCATACAGGTGAACATGTTGTGCTTCATACAAGTGAACATGTGCTTCATACAGGTGAACATGTGCTTCATACAGGTGAACATGTAGTGCTTCATACAGGTGAACATGTAGTGCTTCATACAGGTGAACATGTGCTTCATACAGGTGAACATGTAGTGCTTCATACAGGTGAACATGTTGTGCTTCATACAGGTGAACATGTTGTGCTTCATACAGGTGAACATGTGCTTCATACAGGTGAACATGTTGTGCTTCATACAGGTGAACATGTAGTGCTGCATACAGGTGAACATGTTGTGCTTCATACAGGTGAACATGTTGTGCTTCATACAGGTGAACATGTGCTTCATACAGGTGAACATGTAGTGCTTCATACAGGTGAACATGTAGTGCTTCATACAGGTGAACATGTAGTGCTTCATACAGGTGAACATGTTGTGCTTCATACAGGTGAACATGTTGTGCTTCATACAGGTGAACATGTTGTGCTTCATACAGGTGAACATGTGCTTCATACAGGTGAACATGTGCTTCATACAGGTGAACATGTTGTGCTTCATACAGGTGAACATGTTGTGCTTCATACAGGTGAACATGTGCTGCATACAGGTGAACATGTTGTGCTTCATACAGGTGAACATGTTGTGCTTCATACAGGTGAACATGTGCTTCATACAGGTGAACATGTGCTTCATACAGGTGAACATGTTGTGCTTCATACAGGTGAACATGTGCTGCATACAGGTGAACATGTTGTTCTTCATACAGGTGAACATGTTGTGCTTCAAACAGGTGACCATGTTGTGCTTCATACAGGTGAACATGTGCTGCATACAGGTGAACATGTTGTTCTTCATACAGGTGAACATGTTGTGCTTCAAACAGGTGACCATGTTGTGCTTCATACAGGTGAACATGTTGTTCTTCATACAGGTGAACATGTTGTGCTTCAAACAGGTGAACATGTGCTGCATACAGGTGAACATGTGCTTCATACAGGTGAACATGTTGTGCTTCATACAGGTGAACATGTGCTGCATACAGGTGAACATGTGCTTCATACAGGTGAACATGTTGTGCTTCATACAGGTGAACATGTTGTGCTTCATACAGGTGAACATGTTGTGCTTCATACAGGTGAACATGTTGTGCTTCATACAGGTGAACATGTGCTGCATACAGGTGAACATGTTGTGCTTCATACAGGTGAACATGTAGTGCTTCATACAGGTGAACATGTAGTGCTTCATACAGGTGAACATGTTGTGCTTCATACAGGTGAACATGTTGTGCTTCATACAGGTGAACATGTAGTGCTTCATACAGGTGAACATGTTGTGCTTCATATAGGTGAACATGTAGTGCTTCATACAGGTGAACATGTTGTGCTTCATACAGGTGAACATGTGCTTCATACAGGTGAACATGTTGTGCTTCATACAGGTGAACATGTTGTGCTTCATACAGGTGAACATGTTGTGCTTCATACAGGTGAACATGTTGTGCTTCATACAGGTGAACATGTTGTGCTTCATACAGGTGAACATGTAGTGCTTCATACAGGTGAACATGTGCTGCATACAGGTGAACATGTTGTGCTTCAAACAGGTGACCATATTGTGCTTCATACAGGTGAACATGTGCTTCATACAGGTGAACATGTTGTGCTTCATACAGGTGAACATGTTGTGCTTCATACAGGTGAACATTGTAGTGCTGCATACAGGTGAACATGTTGTGCTTCATACAGGTGAACATGTTGTGCTTCATACAGGTGAACATGTGCTTCATACAGGTGAACATGTTGTGCTTCATACAGGTGAACATGTTGTGCTTCATACAGGTGAACATGTTGTGCTTCATACAGGTGAACATGTGCTTCATACAGGTGAACATTGTAGTGCTGCATACAGGTGAACATGTTGTGCTTCATACAGGTGAACATGTTGTGCTTCATACAGGTGAACATGTTGTGCTTCATACAGACTTTCCCTGTTCCCCCACTCCAAACTCTCCTTCCTACCCCATCCTCCCTCTCTCCCGGCTCCCCCTCCCCAGGCTCCCCTCTTCTTCCCATCCTCTGACCTCCCTGTCAACCCACCCCAGTCTCCCCTGCATACCCCAACCCATAACCTCCCACCACATACCCCTCCAGCTCTCCCATTCCATACCCCAATTAACCCCAGACCCCCTCAGCCGCATCACGTCAGACCCCCCCCCCCCTAGCCCTCCCTGTTTCAGATCCTCCCAGCCCCCTCACACCCCCAGACCCCCCCCCCTAGGTCCTCCTTCCTAAGCTCTCCCATCCCAGACATCCCTTGCCCCCCAACTCCAGTGGAATCAACAGAAACTGAGAATAGACAGAAAAGAGTCAAGCTTCAAGGTCTACAAACAAGGCTAGTGAACGAAGGAAAAGAACACAAAAAGTAAAACAGATGTAATTGGACTCACAGAAACAAAAGTCTCAGGAATCATAACGAATGTGGTGTTTCCCCAGGACTACACTGTAATAAGAAAAGAGAGGGGAGGAAGGGAAGGCTGCAAAGGGTTAAGAGACTTCATAACAGGCACCATGACGATGGGAAGACCAAGAGTAGTAGTAGCAGTAATATATACCACCACCAAATGAAAGAAGACCCAGGCAAGAGTATGATAGAAACAACATGGCAGTTAACACACTCATTGAGAGAGCAGCGGCTGCTGCTGTAGAAATCGATCCCATCCGCTCATAATGGGGGACTTTAATCATGGAAGGATAGACTGGGAAAACAAGGAATCACATGGAGGAGAGGAAACATGGAGAGCGAAACTATTGGAGGTGGCGACTAGAAACTTTTTAAGTCAGCATGTCAAGGGTCCCACGAGAATGAGAGGCAATGATGAACCAACAAGACTCGACCTAGTATTCACTCTCAACGATTCAGACATAAGGGAAATCGGTCTTGAAGCCCCCGTGAGTATGAGTGATCACAGTGTACTGTTGTTTGAATATCTGGTCGAAGAATGGTTAATTTACTCAAGGAAGGGACCAGAAAACAAGAGGCCGGCATTCCGGAAGGGTAACTATGAGGAGATGAGAAATTCCTAACTGAAAAAGCTTGGGAAACAGAGCTCAGAGGAAAAACGGTTCAAGACATGATGGACTACATCACACAGAAGTGTAAGGAGGCAACATACAAGTTAGTCCCAGTCCAAAAGGGAAAAAAGGAAATGCAGATGAAAAACCCATGGTTTAATGAGTTGTAAGCTAGCAAAACGACTAAGTAAAAGGGCGCGGAGACACTATAGAAACAGAACACTAGAGAGCAGAGAAAGATACTAGAGCGCCAGGAATGAATACGTAAGGGTGAGAAGAGAGGTAGAGAGGCAATATGAAATAAACCCCAGCACACTTGTTGTGCTTGCAGGGGTTGAGCTCTGGCTCTTTGGTCCCGCCGCTCGACTGTTAATCAACTGGTTTACAGGTTCCTGAGCCTACTGGGTTCTATCATATCTACACTTGAAACTGTGTATGGAGTCAGCCTCCACCACATCACTGCCTAATGCAGTCCTCCTGTTAACTTCTCTGACACTGAAAAAGTTTTTTCTAACGTCCCTGTGGCTCATTTGGGTACTCATTTTCCAGCCGTGTCCCCTTGTTCGCGTACCACCCATGTTAAACAGTTTATCTTTATCTACCCTGTCAATTCATCTGAGAATTTTGTAAGTAGTGATCATGTGTCCCCCTTACTCTTCTGTATTCCAGTGTCGTGAGGTGCATTTCCTGCAGCCTTTCCTCGTAACTCATGCCTCTTAGTTTTGGGACTAGCCTAGTGGCATACCTCTGAACTTTTTCAAGCTTTGCCTTTTGCTTGACAAGGTACGGGCTCCATGCTGGGGCCGCATACTCCAGGATTGGTCTTACATATGTGGTATAGAAGGTTCTGAATGATTCTTTACACAGGTTCCTGAAGGCAGTTCTGATGTTAACCAGCCTCGAATACGCTGCAGATGTTATTCTTTTGATGTGGGCTTCAGGAGACAGGTTTGGCGTGATATCAACTCCCAGATCTTTCTCTCTGTCCGTTTCACGAAGGACTTCATCCCCTATTCGGTATCCTGTGTCTGGCCTTCTGTTTCCACCGCCTAGTTTCATTATCTTATATTTACTCGGGTTGAACCTTAGTAGCCATTTGTTGGACCATTCATTCAGTCTGTCTATGTCATCTTGTAGTCTCATACTGTCTTCCTCCGTCTTAATCCTCCTCATAATTTTTGCATCATCAGCAAACAATGAGAGGAATGATTCTATACCAACTGGGAGATCATTTACATATATAAGAAACATTATGGGTCCAAGGACTGACTCCTGCGGGACTCCACTGGTGACGTCTCGCCAATCTGAGGCCTCACCCCTCATAGTGACTCGCTGTCTTCTGTTACTTAGGTACTCCCTTATCCAATGGAGTGCCTTCCCTTTCACTCCTACCTGCATCTCCAGCTTTCGCACTAGTCTCGTCTGGAACTGTGTCAAAGGTTTTCTGGCAATCCAAAAATATGCATTCTGCCCATCCCTCTCTTGTCTGATGCTTGTTGCCTGATCCTAGAATTCAATTAATCCTGTGAGCCATGACTTGCCATCCCCGAAACCTTGTTGGTGTTATGACACAAAGTTCCTTCGCTCCAGATGTTCCACTAGCTTTTTTCGCACAATTTTCTCCAATAACTTGCATGGAATGCAAGTTAGGGATACTGGCCTGTAGTTCAGTGCCTCCTGTCTATCCCCCTTCTTGTATATTAGAACTACGTTCGCTGTCTTCAAAATTTTTGGCAGTTCACCTGTTACCAGTGATTTGTTATACACCACGGAGAGTGGCAGGCACAGTGATTCTGCTCTTTCCTTTAGTATCCATGGCGATATTCCATCTGGGCCAATATAGCCTTTGTCACATCCAACTCTAGCAAAAACTTCCTTAGATCCCCACTGGTAATCTCAAATTCCTCTAGTGGTGCCTGTTTAACTATTCCTTCTTTTATCTCTAGAAAATCTCCTTGCTCTAATGTGAAGACTTCCTGGAATTTCCTGTTGAGTTCCTTGCACACTTCTTTGTCGTTTGTAGTGAATCTGTCTGCCCCTATCCTCAGTTTCATTACCTGTTCCTTCACTTTTGTCTTTCTCCTGATGTGGCTGTGTAGCAATTTGGGTTAGGTCTTAGCCTTGCTTGCTATGTTGTTTTCATATTGCCCTTCTGCCTCTCTTCTCACCCTGACGTATTCATTCCTGGCTCTCTGTTAACCTTCTCTGCTCTCAAGTGTCCTGTTATTCCTATAGTTTCTCCATGCTCTCCTATTTACTTGCTTAGCTAGCTTACATCTCTGATTAAACCAAGGAGCCGGTCGGCCGAGCGGACAGCACGCTGGACTTGTGATCCTGGGTTCGATCCCAGGCGCCGGCAAGAAACAATGGGCAGTGTTTCTTTCACCCTATGCCCCTGTTACCTAGCAGTAAAATAGGTACCTGGATGTTAGTCAGCTGTCACGGGCTGCTTCCTGGGGGTGGAGGCCGGGTAGAGGACCGGGCCGCGGGGACACTAAAAAGCCCCGAAATCCTCTCAAGATAACCTCAAGATGGGCTTCTCATCTGCATTAATTTTTTTACCTTTTGGGCCGGATAAACTTTTCTGCTGCCTCCTTACATTTCTGTGTGATGTATTCCATCATGTCTTGGGCCGTCTTTACCCCTAGCTCTGTTTCCCATGTTATATCCGTTAGGAATTTTCTCATCTCCTCATAGTTTCCCTTACGGAATGCTACCCTTTTGCTTTCAGTTCCCTTTCTCGAGTACTTTAGCCCCTTCTTCAACCAGATACTCAAATGTCAGTACACTGTGATCGCTCATTCCTACTAGGGCCTCGAAGTCAATTTCCCTTATGTCGGAGTCATTTAGAGTGAAGATTAGTTCCAGTCTCACTGGTTTATCGTTTCCTCTCATTCTTGTGGGTTCCCTGACATGCTGGCATAAAAAGTTTCTTGTTGCCACCTCCAGTAGTTTAGCTCTCCATTTTTCCTCTCCTCCATGTGGATCCTTTTTCTCCCAGTCAATCCTTTCATGATTGAAGTTACCCATGATGAGCAGATGGGATCGAATTCTACAGGCAGCAGAGGCTGCCCTACAATTATATTGTTAACTGCCATGTTGTTTGTCATACTCTTGCCTGGAACTTCTGTCGTTTGGTGGAGGGTTATATATATCACTGCTGCTACTACTACTACTCTTGGTCTTCCCATCGTCGTGGTGCCTGTTATGTAGTCTCTAAACCCTTCACAGTCTGTGATAACCATTTCCTTGAAAACTCCATTCCTTTCTCATGAGTAGGGCTAATCCACCTCCTCCCCTACCCTCCCTCTCTTTCCCTATTGCAGTGTATTCCTGGGGCAACACTACATTTGTTACGATTCCTGAGAGGTTATCTTGAGGTTATCTTGAGATGATTTCGGGGCTTTGTGTCCCCGCGGCCCAGTCCTCGACCAGGCCTCCACCCCCAGGAAGCAGCCCGTGACAGCTGACTAACACCCAGGTACCTATTTTACTGCTAGGTAACAGAGGCATAGGGTGAAAGAAACTCTGCCCATTGTTTCTCGCTGGCGCCTGGGATCAAACCCAGGACTACAGGATCACAAGTCCCGCGTGCTGTCCGCTCGGCTGACCGGCTCCCCGGAGCCCCAAAACTCGGAGAGTTTTTTTTCCGTGAGTCCAATTACATTTGGTTTACTTCTAGGGATCTTTCCCTAAGTTCACTTGCCTTGCTTCTAATCCCATCAATGTTTGAGTACATCACCTTGAAGCTGACTCTTTTCTGTCCATTCTCTTTTCTGTTGATTCCACTGGCGTAGGTAAACATGGAGGGTCTGGATGGAGGGGGAAGGGTTGGCTCTGGGTTGTGAGGGGTGCTGAGGGTGAGGGGGGGACCTGGGTTGTGAGGGGGTTGAAGGATCTGGTTTGGAGAAGGTAGGGGCGAAGGGAAGGCTTGGAGGGATGGGGGAGAAGGGAGGGCTTGGGAGGGGAGAGGGGGGCTTGGGTGGGTAGGGGAGGAGAAATGAGGGCTTGGGGGGGAGGGGAGAAAGGAGGGCTTGGGGGAAGGGGGAGAAAGGAGGGCTTAGTGGTTGTGAGGGAGAAGGGAAGGCATAGGGGTGGGGGAGAAGGGAGGTGATAGTGGGTTGGGGGAGAAGGAGAGTTTAGGTGGGGGGGGGAGAAGGAGAGTTTAGGTGGTGGGGGAGCATAGGGCTGGGGCAGGTAGGGCTTCTATTGGGTGGGAGGTGGGTGTGATCCTCCTCCCACTGGGGCTGTTGAACTGCCTGTGGAGGGTTCCCCACTCCCTTCTGTGATCGAAGGGTTCCGGGCTGTGGTTGTGTGGTATCTGGGAATTTAACTCAAATGTAAGAACATTTAATCAAGAAAATTAATAAACTCTAAGGACCACCCAATTTTGAGAAAAGAGGTAAAACAAGTAGAGAGATTATAAGACAACACTGGTGAACCAGTGCCTACGTATGTTAGATTATTTAGAAGTATTTGAAGAGCATTAATGGACTGTAATAATAATTAATTGGAGTTAAAATCCTCAAACATCAACATTGGAAGATATTTCTAGAAATTTATATATCTAGGAACTAGTGTGGTTCGTCACCAGTTCATTAATGATATTAGTAAAGGTTATAGAATCCGAATTGAATGTAGATTCTAAAAGATCATAAGATAGTAAATGATTAAATCTATGAAATATTACCAAATCATAGGAAATAATAGGTGCAAACTTACTGAGCAGTAAATTATTGACGTATGTTACTCCTCTTGAATATTATATGCATAAGAAGGTACATATTAGAATTAATAATGGTAACGGTCAAATATTCTATGAAATGGGAATTATGGCTTAGCTGTAAGACGACTTCACTGAACCTGTTTCACTACTCCTAACCGTTATCACATCGTCCAGATAAGGAAGAACACCAGTGGTGAACATCTAGGTGGAGGAGGGAATGCTTGGTTCGTCCTCGCCTACACGCTGTAATCATGGAAAATTGGGCAACATTTGACTAGGCTAGAAATTTATTCCACTATTCACTGAAATTAAAGAATAACGTTGAAAGACCCTAACGTTGTGTTTGTGGTCGACGGATGTCATAACGAGAGGCTACCCACAGTGATAAACTATAGAATGATGCATTGTATACTACAATGTCTACTTAACGTAGGCATGTTGGAACACTTAGGCCTGCCAATATCACGTCTGCTACTCCCTGACGTTCACTGCTGTGGACGATTAACTGCGGGACGTGACTATCTTCGTAGACGCGTAATTGAACAGTATGTAATACTGATGACCACGTGATCTTGTGTAATGGCTGCTGCTTGCACAGGCACGTGCACACCTCGCGGAGCTCTATGCTTGAAAGACGCCTCCTCTCAGGTCTCAGAGCAAGAGTAGAATGCGCCCTTGGTCAATTAACGGCAATGACCGATCTTCAGGCCAATTAAACGTAATGGCCGTAAAGGTGGGTGCAGGCGCTGTTCAGAACACGCCTCACTGGGCAATGCTTCTCCCTCACACGCTGCTAATATGGCGTCTCTAGTAGGAATAGCGTCTCCTCCTTCCCTGGCTGCGATACGCATGCGCAGCCCGCTCAAAGTATTCTCGAGCTTAAAGTATTTTATTTTACTTGTAATTAATCAGGGAAGTAAGAACTGGTGACAAATGCTTATGTCACTAATAAATGTATTAAGGTGAAATATATTTTTGCACAATACAAGTCAGCTTATTAAGACTGCATTAAGAAATTTTATATAAATCGTTTTATACTACAGTAATGTCCACTGTAGTTATTAATACACCTAAATGAACGAGTTCAGTAAGCAGTAATATGCTATGTAAATAATCAACAAAATAAACGATTATCCTTAATAAAGGAATGTAATTAACTAAACTTCGTTTAGATGCAACTAAATGTGGAGATATTCATGTTTTAGCCTCGCATTCTTCCTGGCGTTATTCTGACTGTAGGAAGAATTTGGCAAATATTGCTTTGTAATAGAAACATTAATTGAATTAGTTCTACATATTAGTAGTGTTAGTAATTACTAGGGGTTAATACAATAATGATGTATTGGTGTTGGAAACTTTCCAACAGTGGTTCCCTGATTCCTGTATCTCTCCTTGCACTCCTTCCTTGCTGCTGCTGCCCTCAATCTCTCCTCCCTGGTCATATCCCTCTGCACGAATCGCATCTTGAACTTTGTACATTGAATAGGCTGCTCTTCTTTGCTAGAATTATTTCTTTTGTGTCCTCACTTCTGAAAACCACTTTTATCAATCAGTCTTTGTCCTTGTTGAACTGGCCAAGCCTGAAAAACTTTTCTATATTCTGTGCTTTCCCTTCCATCTGTACCCCTTCAAGGATCTCTTTGACTGTGGCTTTGTCCACATCTCTCCTCACCCATGGACTAGCCCCTATTTGTGTCGTAATACCTACTACGACTACTGCTCTTTTCCTATCTATCAGTCGGCTAGTGCATCTTACTGCTTCCTGAGAAGTAGCAACTTTCATGGTAATTTCCTTTACTGCAGAGACAACTTCTGGGGTCCTTCTAAGTATGTCTGCAAATGAGGGTTGTATTGTAGATGTCCCTTCTACAGATACAGTATCATCTTCCCGAGGGATGGTTCATGGCTAATATTGGGGATTCTCTTTCAAGCTTTTAATCTCCTCCTTTGCCTCATTCAGTTCATCCTGCAAGTTGGCTACCTTTTCCCCCATTACCCTTAGTTCCTATTTGATTTCTCCCAACATTTGAAAGAATATCTCCTGAAGCGAGACTCCTTCAGGGAGAGAGGGAGGAGAGTCTCCCCTCTCTCCCTCTCCTCCATCCCCTCTCCCTCTCCTTCTCCTCTCTCTATGTTTCGTCTTCTCCCTGCCATGTTTTTGTTTCCTATTTCAATTCTCCAATCCAGTACTCACCTAGTTGTACTCGCCTAATTGTGCTTGCGGGGGTTGAGCTCTGGCTCTTTGGTCCCGCCTCTCAACCGTCAATCAATAGGTGTACAGGTTCCAGAGCCTATTGGGCTCTATCATATCTACACTTGAAACTGTGTATGGAGTCAGCCTCAACCACATTACTTCCTAATGCATTCTATTTGTCAACCACTCTGACACTAAAAAAGTTCTTTCTAATATCTCTGTGGCTCATTTGGGCACTCAGTTTCCACCTGTGTCCCCTAGTGTGTGTGCCCCTTGTGTTAAATAGCCTGTCTTTATCTACCCTGTCGATTTCCTTAAGAACTTGAATGTGGTGATCATGTCCCCCCTAACTCTTCTGTCTCCCAGCGAAGTGAGGTTTAATTCCCGTAGTCTCTCCTCGTAGCTCATACCCCCTCAGCTCGGGTACTCCATGCTGGAGCCGCATACTCCAGGATTGGTCTGACATGTGTAGTATATAATGTTCTGAACGATTCCTTACACAAGTTTCTAAAGGCCGTTCTTATGTTAGCCAACCTGGCGTATGCCGCTGATGTTATCCTCTTGATATGAGCTTCAGGGGACAGGTCTGGCGTGATATCAACCCCTAGGTCT
Source organism: Procambarus virginalis (assembly GCA_020271785.1). Classification (NCBI taxonomy): domain Eukaryota; kingdom Metazoa; phylum Arthropoda; class Malacostraca; order Decapoda; family Cambaridae; genus Procambarus; species Procambarus virginalis. The sequence goes on from WNGS01119023.1 coordinate 19,030, forward strand.
TTCTCTCACTCTGACTCTTGAAGTATTTCATCTCCCAAATGATACCTTGTATCTGGTCTCCTGCTCCCTACCCCCTATCTTCATTACATTACATTTGCTTGGGTCAAACTAACAGCCATTTGTTCGACCATTCCTGCAGCTTGTCCAGGTCTTCTTCAAGCCTCAAGCTGTCCTCCTCTGTCTTAATCCTTCTCATAATTTTGCCGTCGTCAGCAAACATTGAGAGGAATGAGTCTATACCCTCTGGAAGATCATTTACTTATATCAGAAACAGGATAGGTTCAAGTACAGAGCCCTGTGGGACTCCACTGGTGACTTCACGCCATTCTGAGGTCTCACCCCTCACTGTACAACCCGTCCTCGCAAATTCGTATAGTCAATATTGACTTATTAAATACGTGCATAGGTGATATACTAAACAAAATAGTTTACCTTGAAAATCTCCATAGAAAACGCCGACCTTACCTAACCTTGTTAGTATGTTAAGATATGCATCTTATTGCTTCGTAATTACAATTATTACTTAACCTATACCTATAATAGGTTAACTAACAATTGTAATTACAAAGCTATAAGATGCTTATCTTAACATACTAACAAGGTTAGGTAAGGTCGGTGTTTTCTATGAAGCTTTTCAAGGTAAACTATTATGTTTAGTATGTCACCTATGCACGTATTTAATAAGTCAATATTGACTATACGAATTTGCGAGGACGGGTTGCACTGTAACTCTCTGCTTCCTATTGCTTAGGTACTCCCTTATCCACTGGAGCGCCCTACCAGTTACTCCTGCCTGTTTCTCCAGCTTATGCATCAGCCTTTTATGGGGTACTGTGTCAAAGGCTTTCCGACAGTCCAAAAAAATTCAGTCTGCCCATCCTTCTCTTTCTTGCTTAATCTTTGTCACCTGATCGTAGAATTCTATTAAGCTTGTAAGGCAAGATTTACCCCCCCCCCCTGAACCCATGTTGATGGGTTGTCACGAAGTCTCTTCTCTCCAGATGTGTTACTAGGTTTTTTCTCACAATCTTCTCCATCACCTTGCATGGTATACAAGTCAAGGACACTGGCCTGTAGTTCAGTGCCTCTTGTCTGTCACCCTTTTTGTATATTGGGACTACATTAGCAGTCTTCCATATTTCTGGTAGGTCTCCCGTTTCCAGTGACTTACTATACACTATGGAGAGTGGCAAACAAAGTGCTCCTGCACACTCTTTCAATACCCAGGGTGAGATTCTGTCCGGCCCAACAGCTTTTCTCACGTCCAGCTCCAATAGGGTGTGTATGTACTCACCTATTTGTACTCACCTATTTGTGCTTGCGGGGATTGAGCTTTGGCTCTTTGGTCCCGCCTCTCAACTGTCAATCAACTGGTGTACAGATTCCTGAGCCTACTGGGCTCTATCATATCTACATTTAAAACTGTATATGGAGTCAGCCTCCACCACATCACTGCCTAATGCATTCCATCTGTTAACTTCTCTGACACTGAAAATGTTCTTTCTAACGTCCCTGTGGCTCATGTGGGTACTCAGTTTCCACCTGTGTCCGCTTGTTCGCGTACCACCAGTGTTGAATAGTTCATCCTCGCCTACCCGGTCGATTCCCTTGAAGATTTTGTAGGTAGTGATCATGTCTCCCCTTACTCTTCTGTCTTCCAGTGTCGTAAGATGCATTTCCCGCAGCCTTTCCTCGTAACTCATGCTTCTTAGTTCTGGGACTAGTCTAGTGGCATACTTTTGAACTTTTTCCAGCTTCGGCTTGTGCTTGACAAGGTATGGGCTCCATGCTGGGGCCGCATACTCCAGGATTGGTCTTACATATGTGGTACACAAGATTCTGAATGATTCCTTACACAGATTCCTGAAGGCTGTTCTGATGTTAGCCAGCCTCGCATATGCGCAGACGTAATTCATTTGATGTAGGCTTCAGGAGACAGGTTTGGATATCAAATCCTAGATCTTTCTCTGTCCGTTTCATTAAGTACTTCATCTCCTATTCTGTATCCTGTGTCTGGCCTCCTGTTTCCACTGCCTAGTTTCATTACTTTGCATTTACTCGGGTTGAACTTCAACAGCCATTCACGTTGGACCATTCACTCTGTCTAGGTCATCTTGTAGCATACTACTATCATCCTCAGTTTCAATTCTCCTCATAATTTTTGCATCATCGGCAAACATAGAGAGAAATGAGTCTATTCTCTCTGGGAGATCATTTACATATATCAGAAACAATATAGGTCCAAGGACTGACCCCTGCGGGACTCCACTTGTAACTTCTCGCCAATCTGAGATCTCACCCCTCACACTGACTCGTTGTCTCCCGTTGCTTAGGTACCCCTTTATCCAATGGAGTACCTTCCCTTTCACTCCAGCCTTCATCTCCAGCTTTTTCACTAGCCTCTTGTGTGGTACTGTATCAAAGGCTTTCTGGCAATCCAAAAATATGCATTCTGCCCACCCTTCTCTTTCTTGCCTGATTTTTGTTGCCTGGTCATAGAATTCAAGTAACTCTGTGAGGCAGGACTTGCCATCCCTGAATCCATGTTGGTGCTGTGTTACAAAGTTCTTTCGCTCCAGATGTTTCACTAGCTTTCTTCGCACAATCTATTCCATCAGCTTGCATGGTATGCAGGTTAGGGACACTGGCCTGTAATTCAGTGCCTCCTGTCTATCCCCTTTCTTGAATATCGGGACTACATTAGCTGCTTTCCAAATTTCTGGCAGTTCCCTTGTTACCAGTGATTTGTTATATACTATGGAGAGTGGCAGGCACAGTTCTTCTGCTCCTTCCTTTAATATCCAAGGGGAGGTTCCATCTGGGCCTATAGCCTTTGTCACATTTAACTCTAGTAAACACTTCCTTACTTCCCCGCTGGTAATCTCAAACTCTTCCAGTGGTTCCTGGTTAACTATTCCCTCTCTTTTCTCTGGAATTTCTCCTTGCTCTAAGGTGAAGACCTCCTGGAATTTCTTATGCAGTTCCTCGCGCACTTCCTTGTCGTTTGAAGTGAATCCTTCTGCCCCTATCCTTATATTCATTATCTGTTCCTTTACTGTTGTTTTTTCTCCTGATGTGGCTGTGCAGCAATTTAGGCTGAGTCCTTGCTTTTCTTGCGATGTCATTTTCGTATTGTCTTTCTGCCTCTGTGTGTGTGTGTGTGTGTGTGTGCGCGTGCATGTGTGCATGCGTGTGTGCGTGCATGCGTGTGTGTCACGAGGGCCTCTTAAGTGTCAACCTCTACCCGGAATGCCACTTAGAGATTTTAAATATATGTTATACTGAACAAGAATTTGAAATATTTTACCTCACTCTGTACACCAGAATAATTTACAAAAGGCGGTACATACAGTCAGGGCCTCCCGCTCACACAACTAGATGATTAAGAGAGATGTCGTGATGATGTGATCCTCGTCCCTCCCACGTCGTGCTTCACTAAGTGCCAGTAGATTGATGATGGCGGTTCTTCTCTATCTAACACAAAGCTCTGGAGTCAGTCACTGTATCGTTATGTCTGTTGTGTTTCAGATCACTAATTTACTGTGCCACTGTTCACTATAGACCAAATAGCCCTTGGTACCAATATGTAAACAAATCCTCGTGGCCCTCCCACGTGGCTTGTGCTAGTGATTGTTCACTGTTTAACACAAAGTTCTAGTGATAGTACTGTATTTTACTTTCCTATGTGCGGTTATACATTTTGTAATACCCTAGATTACAAAATGATCTATCACTGTAGCCTTAATAAACCCGAGAATATTGATGATTATCGTGGAGCGCGACCCCGCGACCCTCCCTCGGCGGCTGACTCGACTCGACGTCGATGTGTGTGTGTGTGTGTGTGTGTGTGTGTGTGTGGTGTGTGTGTGTGCGTGTGTGTGTGTGTGTGTGTGTACTTACCTATCTGTACTTACCTATCTGTGCTTGCAGGATCGAGCATTGACTCTTGGATCCCGCCTTTCCAGCTATCGGTTGTTTACAGCAATGACTCCTGTCCCATTTCCCTATCATACCTAGTCTTAAAAGTATGAATAGTATTTGCTTCCACAACCTGTTCCCCAAGTGCATTCCATTTTTCCACTACTCTCACGCTAAAAGAAAACTTCCTAACATCTCTGTGACTCATCTGAGTTTCCAGTTTCCACCCATGTCCCCTCGTTCTGTTATTATTACGTGTGAACATTTCATCTATTTCCACTTTGTCAATTCCCCTGAGTATTTTATATGTCCCTATCATATCTCCTCTCTCCCTTCTTTTCTCTAGTGTCGTAAGGTTCAGTTCCTTCAGTCGCTCTTCATATCCCTTCCCTCGTAACTCTGGGACAAGCCTCGTCGCAAACCTCTGAACCTTCTCCAGTTTCCTTATGTGTTTCTTCAGGTGGGGGCTCCATGATGGCGCGGCATACTCTAAGACGGGTCTCACGTATGCAGTGTAAAGCGCCCTAAAAGCCTCCTCATTTAGGTTTCTGAATGAAGTTCTAATTTTCGCCAGTGTAGAGTACGCTGCTGTCGTTATCCTATTTATATGTGCCTCAGGAGTTAGATTAGGTGTCACATCCACTCCCAGATCTCTTTCTCGAATCGTTACAGGTAGGCTGTTCCCCTTCATTGTGTACTGTCCCTTTGGTCTCCTATCACCTGATCCCATTTCCATAACTTTACATTTACTGGTGTTAAACTCCAGTAGCCATTTCCCTGACCATCTCTGCAACCTGTTTAAGTCCTCTTGGAGGATCCTACAATCCTCGTCTGTCACAACTCTTCTCATTAATTTTGCGTCATCCGCAAACATTGACATGTATGACTCCACTCCTGTAAACATGTCATTTACGTAAATTAGAAAGAGGATTGGTCCCAGCACCGATCCTTGAGGTACTCCACTTGTTACTGTTCTCCAGTCCGACTTCTCGCCCCTTACCATTACCCTCTGGCTCCTTCCTGTTAGGTAGTTCTTCACCCATTCTAGGGCCTTTCCGCTTACTCCTGCCTGCCTCTCAAGTTTGTATAGCAGTCTCATGTGCGGTACTGTATCAAAGGCCTTTTGGCAGTCAAGAAATATGCAGTCTGCCCAGCCTTCTCTGTCCTGCCTTATCCTTGTTACTTTATCATAGAATTCTAAAAGGTTTGTTAGGCATGATTTCCCTGTCCAGAAACCATGTTGGTGCTTGTTTACAAACCCAATGCTCTCCAGGTGCTCAACAAGTCTTAGCCTAATTATTCTTTCAAGTATTTTGCAGGGGATGCTTGTCAATGATACGGGTCTGTAGTTAAGTGCCTCCTCCCTGTCACCTTTCTTGAAAATCGGTACGACATTTGCCTCCTTCCAGCAACTGGGCAATTCTCCCGACATAAGTGACTCATTAAAGATCATTGCCAGAGGCACACTGAGAGCCTGCGCTGCCTCTTTAAGTATCCACGGTGATACTTTGTCTGGTCCAACAGCTTTGTTTGCATCCAGTGTTGTCAACTGTTTCATTACCTCCTCTGCTGTCACCTCTATGTCTGATAGTCTGTCATTTAGGGTAATCGCTTCTAACAATGGGAGCTGCTCAGGCTCGGTTGTGAACACTCCATGGAAATTTGCATTCAGTACCTCGCAGATTTCCTTGTCGCTTTCTGTATATGCCCCTTCTGTTTTCCTCAGTCTTGTCACTTGGTCATTTACCGACATCTTCCTTCTTATATGGCTATGTAGTAATTTAGGTTGCTTTTTCGCTTTGACTGCAATATCATTCTCATAATTTCTTTCCGACATTCGTCTTATGTTAATGTAATCATTCCTAGCTCTGTTACATCTAATCCTGTTGTCCTCTGTCCTTTGTCTTCTGTACTTCCTCCACTCCCTCCTGCTTCTCACCTTTGCTTCCTGACATTGTCTATTAAACCATGGGTTATTATATTCCCTCCTGCTTTTTTCCTTTATTGTTGGAATAAATCTCTCTTCAGCCTCTTTGCATTTCAATATGACTTGGTTCATCATACCTTGCACTGTTTTTCCTATAAGCTCTTCCTCCCACTGCACTTCTCCCAGGTAGTCCCTTATCCTTCTGTAGTCCCCTTTTCTGTAATCAATTCTCCTTCCCCTTACCTCTTGACCGTTGGTCACAATTTTAAGCTCCATCATGTAGTCAAAGACTAGGACACAATGGTCACTGGCTCCTAGTGGTATTTCATGTTCCAACTGCTCGATGTCTTCTACATTCTGGGTGAAGATGAGATCTAATAGGCTGGGCGTATCCCCTCCTCTTTCCCTAGTATCTTCCTTCACATGCTGTGTTAGGAAATTCCTGTCAATAACGTCTACCAGCTTCGCTCCCCAGGTCTCCTCCCCGCCATGGGGATTCCTCGTTTCCCAATCTATCTCTCCGTGGTTTAGGTCCCCCATGACCAGTAGCTTCGCCTTCATTCTATGCGCTATTGTTGCTGCCCTCTGCAGTTCATCTATACATGCCTTGTTGCTGTCCTCGTACTCCTGCCTGGGCCTTCTACTGTGGTGGGGGATTGTAGAGTATCAAGATTACAATCTTCTTCCCATCCACTGTCAGAGTTCCATGTATGGAGCTCGTGCTTTCATTGGTACCCGGATTTTCCAGCTCATCAAACTTCCATTTCCGCTTTATAGGAGTGCCACTCCTCCTCCCTGTCTCTGTGTCCTTTCTTTTCTTATCACCTGGTACCCCTCCGGAAAGATTGCATCCGAGATCATGTCATTTATTTTAGTTTCCACTATTGCCACTATGTCTGGGTCTGCCTCACTAACTCTTTCTTTTATCTCTTCTGCTTTATTGGCTACCCCATCAGCATTGGTGTACCACACCTTGAGTCTTCTTGGAAACTCGGGTGTCAGAGTTCCCCCTTTCACCCGGGGGTCTGGGGGTGACTGGTGGGTGTTGGGGGGCG
>WNGS01119025.1:0-17111 GCA_020271785.1 Procambarus virginalis
TTCCCTCCTTTCGGCGGCGCGGTTGCGGAGGATTTGCGCGCCCGGGCCTTTTGGCTTCGGCCTTGCGGTTCTTTTCCATCCTGGAGCTGTCCTCGGATTGGCTCGTGGAGGATGTGAGGACGCTTGGGTCCGTCCCAGGGTCTGGCGCCTTGTCCTCGGCGCGCGCTCGTTCGCTGCCTTGTTGAAGCTGTTCACGCCGATTTGCGGGATGCGGTTTCCCTGTTTTATGCTTCCCGTCTCGCGTGTCGGCAGGCGGTGCTGGGTTCCTCCGTGGAATCTGCTTGGGCTCTGGCTCTTAGGCGTTCTTCCCCCTTTTGTCCTCTTCTTTTTGAGGAGTCGGCCGTGGCGCAGTTTATTCAGGCTGCGTCGGCGGCTTGTCGTCCGATGTCGGACTTGTTGGTCTTCCGGGGGTCCCGGGGTGGGTCTTCCCGGAAGGGTCGTGCCAGAGCTCGGGGTTCCTCTCGTCGTGGTAGGCCTCTGGTGTCAGGTTCGGGTTCGGCTCCTGCTGCGGACCCGCCCTCGTCTGGTCGGCGCGGTGTTCGCCCTGTGCGGGGTTCTGGGTCTCGTAAGGGCGCCGGCCCTTTCGCGGTTTGCCCCGTTGACGGGGCGATGGGGGGGCGGCTTGCGCTGTTCGCCCGCGCCTGGTCCCACGATTCGTGGGCCTTTCAGGTCGTGTCTTGCGGTCTGCGGTGGCGTTGGGTGGCCCCTCCCCCTTTGGGGGGTTCGGGGCTGGCAGGGCAAGTTTCTTCCCCTGCGCTCCGTCGCGTCGTCTTGGAGTGGGTACGTTTGGGCGTCGTCGAACCGACGTCGTCCCTCAGATGGGTTTCCCGTCTGTTTCCGTTCCGAAACGGGACTGCGCGGACCTGAGGTTCATTCTGGACTTGTCCCGTCTGAACCCCTGGGTTTATTGCCCCTCCTTCCGGATGACTACGCTGTCTCAGGTTCGGCTCCTTTTGGAGCCGGCGCTTGGATGGTGTCCCTGGACCTCCGGGACGCTTATTGGCATGTCCCGATTCATCCGCGGTTCAGGGACTGGCTCGGTTTTGTGGTGGGGCTTCAGGGTTACCGCTTTCGTTGTCTCCCGTTCGGGTTGAACCTGGCACCTCGCGTGTTCACGCGCCTTACACGGGTAGTAGTGGCTCGGTTGCGTCTCCTAGGAGTTCGGGTGTTGGCCTACCTCGACGACTGGCTGGTTTGGGCTCCCAGCCGGTCTGCTTGCTTGCTAGCCAGGGATTTGGTTCTTTCCCAGCTCGCCGGGTTCGGGTTCTTGGTGAACTGGAGGAAGTCCCATCTGGTTCCCTCTCAGGTTCGGACTTGGCTGGGTCTCGTTTGGGACTCTCGCACCTCCTCCTTGTCTCTCCCTCCGGAGTCTCTCCAGCGGCTGCGGTCCCGCCTTCGTCTGTTTCTGGTGGGCCCTCGGGTCACCCGGCGGTTGCTCGAGGGGCTGTGCGGGAGCCTGAACTTCGCGATGCTGGTCTACCCGCCGGGTCGGGTTTGGCTTCGTCGGCTGTTCTGGTTCCTTCGGGGTCACCCCTTCCGCCTCTCTCGCGATCGCAAGGTTCGACCCCCGGGGGCCTTGCGTCGGTTGCTGCGTCACCGGCTTCCTCTTCGGGTTTTTCGGGGTTCGGTGCCATGGCGCCTTCCCGAGCCCTCGCTCGATGTGTACACGGATGCGTCGTCTCTAGGCTGGGGTTTTGTGACCAGTGCTCACCAGGCCGGCCAGGGGCGTTGGGGTCCGTCCTTCCGTCGAGCTCACAGCACGGTGCGGGAGTTCGCGGCGGTGTGGTTTGCTCTTCGGAGGATTCGGGTGGCCCGCGGATCAACGATCCGGCTCCATTCGGACTGCTCTCCGGTGGTTCATTGCCTGAACCGCGGGGGTTCGATGCGGTCCTTGTCTCTTTGGGGTTGGTCGCTTCGGGTGACTCGTCTGCTGAGTTCTCGGGGTTTGGCTCTCCTGGCTGTTCACGTACGGGGCGTGTCCAACGTCTTGGCGGACGCCCTGTCTCGCTTCGTTCCCCTCTCCACGGAGTGGACGGTCGACGACGAGTCCTTCCGCTGGCTTTGCCAGACGTTCGGGCGTCCCGAGGTGGACCTCTTCGCGTCGGCGTGGTCGCGGCGTCTTCCCGTGTATGCGGCGCCCTTCCCCGATCGCGAGGCCGTCGGGGTCGACGCCTTGCGGCTCGACTGGTCGAGGTGGAGGTTCCTGTACCTCTTTCCCCCGGTTCAGCTGTTGCTCCAGGTCCTGACTCGCTTAGAGACTTACCAGGGGAGAGTTGTCCTTCTGGCCCCTTGGTGGCCGGCCCAGCCTTGGTTTCCGGTGCTGGTTGCTCGGTGTCCGAACCCGAGGGTTTTTCCGCGGCTCCGCCTCTTTCAGCAGATCGGGCCGGTACGTCACGTGGCTGGTTCGATCTTCTCCTCGAGTCTTCGCGTATGGTATTTTTGACTCGAGTTTATCATCATCTCTATGGTGATCAGGTGGCCTCCTTGTTGGTGTCTCACCTGCGGGCTTCCTCTCGGCGGCAGTATGAAGTTTCCTGGCGGTCCTTCTCTTTCTTTTTGCGTCTTCGTCGTGTTCATTCCTTGTCTGTTCGGGTGGTCTTGTCCTTCCTCTCGTGGTTGTTTCAGGACCGTCATCTTATGCCTAACACTGTCGCCTCCTATCGTGCGGCGCTGGCGGAGCCGCTTCAGCTTGCTTTCGGTATCGATGTCACGTCTGCGCCGTTTCGCAAGCTGTCTCGTGCTTTGTTTCACCTCCGGCCTGCTCATGCGCCGCCTGAGCCGTCCTGGTCTTTGGACAGGGTGCTCGCTTTCCTTTCGTCTCCTCGTTTCGTTGTGGCCCCTTCGGTCCGGGATTGTTTTTCCAAGGCTCTTTTCTTGTTGGCTTTGGCCTCTGGGGGTCGGGTCGGGGAGCTTCATGCTCTCCTCCGGCGCAGGGGCTTCTGCTCTTTTGGTCGTGGTGATAGTTTTGTTCGCTTGCAGCCGTCTCCTTCTTTTCTGGCAAAGAATGAGACTGCTGCGTTCCGGAGGGGTCCGTGGGTGGTTGATGCTTGGTTGGTCAGGCCGGGGGTGCATCATGTTTTGTGTCCGGTTGCGGCGCTTCGCCGTTATTTGCGCGCCACGGCTTCTGTGTCCGGGGACGCGCTTTGGGTTGATCCGGTTTCCCTTCTTCCCTGTTCGCGGGTGCGGGTCTCTCAGGTCGTCCGCAGGGTTATTAAGTCCAGCCAGCCTGCGGTCTATCCCCGTGCCCATGACGTTCGGAAGTTCGCGGCGCTTGCTGCCGTTTTTGGGAATATGTCTTGGTCTGATATTCGGGCGCGGGGTTTTTGGCGGTCGAACAGGGTCCTGGCTGCTCGTTACCTTGTCAATGTCCCTGGGCCCCGGCGGGCCTGTGTTGCGTTGGGTCGGCGGTTGCAGCCAGTTGTCTCGGCTTCGAGTTGAGGAGTGAGCGACGACCGCCTCCCGGGTAAGTCCCTCTTTTTTTCCGTCTGTGGGTAGTTAGCTCCGGGGAGCCGACGGGGCTCCCCCCAGAAAACCAGCGTTGAATGTAATGAAACGCCATTTTCTGGGTGAGTCCCGGAGGCTCCCCGGCATCCCTCCCTCCCTCCGGTCGGCGGTTTTTTCGCGTTTTTGACATCCAGCCTCAAGAACTGAGGGTGGGTAGCCGGCGCGGAGGGTCTGGGGCTCCCCTTCCCCCTCCCGGGGAGGGGGGAGCTGCGCAGACAGCGGCGCGGCAGCGTGTGACGTCACACTAGTTTGCTAGTTTTTCTTTTGGGAGTTCTATCCACTAGTTCGGCTTTTGGTAGCAATTTTAACCAGAATAGGGGTTTGTTTTGGGGCGCTTACCTTTCTGGGTGCCTGTCCCGGTCGATGGCAGACATAGAATGCTTCCAACCACACGGGGGCTTCTATAGGCCATTGCTCCCCTTGCCTCTCTGAGGGGGCCCGGTTCTGGCCGTGGTTCCCGGTAGGCCTAAGAACTCCATACACATGACTGATGCCAAAGTCTGACATTAGCATATCAGCCTGGGATAGCTCCGGGGAGCCTCCGGGACTCACCCAGAAAATGGCGTTTCATTACATTCAACGCTGGTTTTTTATATATATATATATATATATATATATATATATATATATATATATATATATATATATATATATATAATATATATTATATATATATATTTATACATATATAATACAAAAAATGTCAAATTTACGTACTTATTATTACATTACAAATATCCAAGGTTTTGAAGACACGTTTCTTCTTGCGCCCAACGAGTGAATACTGAGACCAGACCCCATAGGTCCCTATCCTCTTCATCATTCGTCTCACTGTGTCTCCACAGTTTGCACCGCCCATTAAAGACAGCATCTGGACCTGTTAAAATAATGCATAAGCTGTAAGGTAATAGAGAATAATATATATCTTTCAATCTCAACATTAGATTTTCTAATTTCCAACTGTAATAAATAAATACGATTTAACTATTTTCCTTCTTAACTATTACAAAAATCCACTAATTTGAGTAACTTTTGCTTTTGTTCTACTGGTACCTTAAACTAATAAAAACAAAATTGGTACCACTGAACAATCAATTCTGTGCCCCCCCACTCCTTCATCCCCCAAAAAACTAATCAAAAGACATGTACAAGGCTAAAAAAAAATAAGCAACACTTACCATACTCTTTTTATATTCAATGTTACTTTTCAGCACGTGTGAAAGACTTTCTACCTCCTCAACAGTTTCAAGTGGGGATGGAAGAATGTCTTCCAGGATTGGTATATCTTCGTGTGTTTTGACCATACGGGTTTCTGTCATTTTGACAATATTCAGGATATCCCCTGATAAAAGTGTCAATTTTGACAGTTCCTTCATTACGTAATCCATTTTTTCTGTTACTGCAAAAGAAAAAAAAAGAAAAAGGCTTATTTATTTATTTATTTATTTATATACAAGAAGGTACATTGGGTTTGTGAGAATACATTGAATAGGACAGTATTACAATCTTGTAAAGCCACTAGTACGCGCAGCGTTTCGGGCAGGTCCTTAATCTAACAGATAATTTTAAGTAGGTAAGTTCTATCAGAATTGATAAATGATAACAAGTACATTGCAAGAGAAAAATGAGATGAGAGAGCTTTGTAAGTATATTAAAGTACATTGTTATATTAAAGCTCTGATTGATTACATTGACAGCTTGATGGGTAATTTAAAAGATTAATAGACACCATATAGCAGATTGACAGCACATATAAGACAGCAAAGATCACTATGGTAAAGATTTTCAGATTGGGTACATAAAGATTGGGAGACTGGGTAGCAATAGATACATATAAACAAGATTAATAAACACCATACAGCAGATTGACAGCACATATAAGAAGACAGCAATGATCACAATGGTGAAGATGTTCAAATTGGGAAACAAAGGTTGGGAGATTGGGTAGCAATAGATACAGTGAAATTTTAAGGCAAAAGGTGAAAAACTATGAAGATGAAATTAGGTACTTTTTAGTATTATTTATCATTTATTGATGATACTACCATCATCTACTTAGTTGCTTTACAAGAATGTAAAACTTCAAGTCTTTGCTCTCCCCCAATGTACTTTCTTGTATAAATAAAAAAAATAAGAAAAAACACATAATAAATCGGTACTTACTAGATTTTTCGAAAGGAGAGCTGGCCACCAAATAATCATTCACATTTTCATCTCTATTACGTAGCAAAGAAGCAGGTCTACGGAAGCCTTTCCTGTTGAGATCGAAGCCTAGATCACTGGTTGTCTCTGAAATGATATGAAATTATAAGTATTAAATTTAAAAACCAAATAATAAATATGATATTGCCCAATTACCGATATTTACCCAATAGTTTTAAATAGATAAAACTACAAATAGTAATTATTGAATTATTATATTAGCTTATAGCTTTTCTGAATGCATTAAAAAATTTTGTTTCAGACAATGAAGCAACAGCAAGAAAGGTATCAACTGTGTTCATCACCCTAAAGGCTGCTAAAAATATATATTACATTAAAATATCCATGCACAAGTATATGTTACTATCTGTGTATGTAAATGTTTCTCCAGTTACATAAAGCTTACCAGTTCTGTCTTGTCTCGGAGTTTGAGGGGAAGGTTTTGTACTGGGCCTGAACACCGAGGTGCTCATAGTCCTACATGATTTTGTCATGGGTGGAAGCGTATTAGCATTGTATAGAAAATATTTACCAAATAGTTTTAAATACATAAAACTACAAATACTAATTATTGAATTATTACATTAGCTTATAGCTTTTCTGAATGCATTAAAAATTTTGTTTCAGACAATGAAGCAACAGCAAGAAAGGTATCAACTGTGTTCATCACCCTAAAGGCTGCTAAAAATATATATTACATTAAAATATCCATGCACAAGTATATGTTACTATCTGTGTATGTAAATGTTTCTCCAGTTACATAAAGCTTACCAGTTCTGTCTTGTCTCGGAGTTTGAGGGGAAGGTTTTGTACTGGGCCTGAACACCGAGGTGCTCATAGTCCTACATGATTTTGTCATGGGTGGAAGCGTATTAGCATTGTATAGAAAATATTTACCAAATAGTTTTAAATACATAAAACTACAAATACTAATTATTGAATTATTACATTAGCTTATAGCTTTTCTGAATGCATTAAAAAATTTTGTTTCAGACAATGAAGCAACAGCAAGAAAGGTATCAACTGTGTTCATCACCCTAAAGGCTGCTAAAAATATATATTACATTAAAATATCCATGCACAAGTATATGTTACTATCTGTGTATGTAAATGTTTCTCCAGTTACATAAAGCTTACCAGTTCTGTCTTGTCTCGGAGTTTGAGGGGAAGGTTTTGTACTGGGCCTGAACACCGAGGTGCTCATAGTCCTACATGATTTGTCATGGGTGGAAGCGTATTAGCATTGTATAGAAAATATTTACCAAATAGTTTTAAATACATAAAACTACAAATACTAATTATTGAATTATTACATTAGCTTAAAGCTTTTCTTAATGCATTAAAACAATTTGTTTATTTTATTTTTATTTTATTTTATTTCATTTTATTTATTTTGTTATTTTTTAAATTAAATTTCAGATAAATTCAAAGTTGCAGCATTTACCATGTAGATTATTCACAAAAAGCTTCAGTGTTTCAGGTTGGAAGGTTGATAAATTAACTCTCCCAGCCCCTTAAATAAGTTCCTTTGTTGAAAGTTAAAAAGAAAAACATCATACAAAAAGAAATAAAATGTTTTGAATTAAATTAAATTACCTGATTCCTGTATCATATTATTTTGATGTTCATCTAGAGTCAGCTTACACTCGGCAGTCTTTTGGGGCATGGAAACAGTTACTTTTCTTGGTGGTGAATCTTCACTGTCTGAAACAAAAACGTTTAATGCATTCAGAAAAGCAATTAACATATATCTATATATATTTATTAATATATTACCTAGCAAAATATGTTACCTAGTAAATAAGAGTATTTGTTCCATTAAGCCAATCATGTTTCGTTTTTTTAACAATTATTTTGAATAACTCTAATATAAATATAATATTTTTTTTATTTATTTTTCCAATGTAAATTTGATAGAAAAATGCGACTCGAGTTACGATAGTGTCGGTAAAATTTTTTTGCTTTTTGAACATAATGCCATGGGTCCAAAGAAAATCAGTGGTAAGGTTCAACGTTCAGTATAAAATGCATTTGAAAGTTTTTTTTTTAAGGTGTGGAACGGATTAATTCAATTCCCCTTATTTCTTATGGAAAAAATCGCTTCGACTTACGGGCTGTCTCTTGGAACAGATTACCATCATAAATCGAGGCCCCACTGTATTTCATATATTATATATATATATATATATATAATATATATATATATATATATATATATATATATATATATAATATATTATATATATATATATATATATATATATATATATATATATAATATTGTGACGGTGTTCCCACCCTTCTAATTCTCCCACGCCTGCTGTAAGAGTCATGTCCACTATTCCCGAGCGTTCTCTACATTGCAGGCAACAATTGAACATGTGTGGAGAGAACAGTATTCTCGAAGAGCCGAGAAATTTGCGAAAATGTAGTATTTTGGCCTGTGGGATAGGCCCTTTAGGGAGCCAATATGGCGCTGGCAAGTCTGTTCTCCCGCCAAAACTGTGTGACGTCAGTGGCGCCAGATTGGTCACCGTCAGCGACATGGCACTGGGAGCCAATGAAAACCAACTTTGGGAAAAGTGACGTCACATAGGCAGGGGGGTCCAGCCGTGTTGGCGCCAGGCGATATCAGTCTTTCACGACACGTCCGAGAGGTAGGACGCGCGATCGGTCATCCTGTCAGAGTGACGGATTTACCGAACTCCGGTGGATTTAAGCGTCTCCAGTTGTTGGCACGCACTCTGTGAGGTCTTCCTGCAACCCAGATGTGGCTCAGATAAGGAATTGACAGAATATTGAGCAACAAGTGCTCAGGGACAGGTGCGTTGCAAGAAGTGGGCCGGGCATCGACGTGTGTCGTCGTTGGCAGTTCACCAGTATAAGAGGCAGCTTAGTGGCCGGGCCACCCACCGTGAGGGAACCGGGTTGACAGCCTTGTCAACCAGGTTGAACGTGTGATCGACGATCCTGTCAAGTTTGACAGTAACCCCACCTTCGTGGAACCCTACGAGTCAACAGTTGGATGCAAGCACGTCGAGAAGTCTTCCCAAATACCTAGCGATATATCTAGACGACGAGGGAATTGACAGTGTTGTGAGCTTCAAGTGCTCTGAAGTCGGGTGCTGTGCGTGTGTCGTCCGGGACGGCTGATAACTTCACAGTGACTTCGTAGTGGTGAGAGGCAGTTCCTCTGGGAGTACAGTGACAAGGACTAATTGGGAAACGTGCGACGACCGCCGAGACGTAGGCTGGCTGCCGTAGTTGGGAGGAAAGTTGACGGCCAGGAGACCGACTTCAACCCTGCGACGTACTGTAGAGGAAGGAGCACGGACCTGCTGTGTACAGAAGCGGCGAGACGCGACATCCTAAGGCGTGGGCTTGTGTTTCTGGATGGTGAACGAGGCGAGAGCCTGGACCAGGAGCTACAACCCAACTGTCATCCTAGGATAGGTGAAGTAGGTGTTTACAGTTACCCTCCCATTTCCCCTTTAGTTAGCTATATATATCTTGTCAGGATATTTTATATGTCGTGAGCAAGTCTCACTTGAGTTTAAGTCACAGAGAGCACAGTATGTGGTGAGCCTGCCCAGAGCGCTCACAGTATCAGTTTACATATATATCTATGTGTGGGTGTGTGCAAGCACCAAGATTCATCAGAGAATTTACTGTGACTATTATTAATCTACAGTGAGTATTATTTTATATATATATGGTAGTAAACCAGATATTGGTGTATTGATCTCTATAATCTATTGATATAAATGCCTGTGGATTGATCTCTATAATCTATTGATATAAATGCCTGTGTGTTGATCTCTATAATCTATTGATATAAATGCCTGTGGATTGATCTCTATAATCTATCGATATAAATGCCTGTGTATTGATCTCTGTAATCTATTAATATAAATGCCTGTGTATTGATCTTCATGATGTATATATATATGCCTGAAATTTTATTACTGATTTATATATGACATGCCTGTGTACTGAATAATATCATATACGTGGAGTGATCGTCAGTGATATCTCTTTAAGAGGAAGTATAGATATAAAGAAAAGTTCAGTGATCAAGTGAGTGCATTCACAGTAAATATTATTAAGAATAGAGTAATCTTTTGGTACGGTGAAAAGTCACTGTGAGAGTATTGTGAATATAGATGTTGATCGTGAGGCCATGAAATCATAAGTAAGCCATGTGAACGTTGAATAGTGTTTTTGGAAAAAGTTAAATAAACGGGGATCGTGATAATTAGAAAACAAGTACTAGTCTGTTCCCACGATCGCGAGGGTCCCAGCCAGCTGAGTCTGACAGGTGACACGTGCCGATGTTACCATATCGGTGCGCTCTAGAATATTATGCTATGAATGGAGCAATTGTCATATATTAATCCTGATACATTAATGCTTATATATATACTCGTTGTTCTTTTAAGTAAAATACCAAAACTCTTTGGTGTTTGATATCATCCCCTCCATTTATCTTGTGACCGTGTTATGATGTAAAGTAGAGTGACCTGCCTGATACTATATTACTGGATTTTGCTCTTGCCACAATTACACCTGACCACTGCAGTGTTACTGGACACCAAAACAAAACCAGTTGGCGACCTTGAAGGCTGTGTGAGAGTTCGGTGTCGGGAGGGCCACAGATGAGGGAACGATCTGTGCTCCCACTCATCTACATATAAAGGCCGGTTGTGAGACCGACTGGGGTACTCTCCGAGGCCAGCAGTGGAGCCTAGAGGATTGAGGGAAGACCCGCCGAACGACGGTGAGTAAGGGTTATTGTTGGAGCAACCACCTGGAAAGGATATCCAGTCTACTGTTGCTTTAACCCTTCTCTAACGAGAACACCGTGAAAACCCGACAATATAATATATATATATTGTGACGATAATCTCTTATCAGATTAGCCTGCTATTTCTACGACTCACTCCTGTCCTCATCAATATACAAGATACGTTTTGTAGTGGCTAAACGTATTATAAGATAGCCACACGTACCAGCAACTCCCTCTCCCCCCCACTCCAGCACCTGCTGCACCTGGACGACGCGCCGAACCCTTCAACTGCCTAACTAGCGACTTGCGGCCATCCAGCTTCCTCATTGGCCGCCAACCAACACTCCACTCCGGCTCCTCGCCAATCACAAGACCTCGCCAGTTATTGTTGGAGTCCCTTGCGTTTCTGCCAGCCAGAATATTGTGTGCTCGCAAGCTATGAACTCCTAAGTGACTCACCTTGTGTGGTCAAATAGAGGTTTATAGTTAGTACATATATTCCAGCATTCATATTTTATTTACTTTTGTATGTCAATTCTCCTCCCCATTAATGTACCTATTTTCATGTTTATGTATTTTTTTCCACTTGACATTTGTTACCATTAGCCAAGATTTTGCATTTGTTTCAATTTGTGTTTTTTTTATTGTTATTAAAATCCAGTTTTTATTATTGTCTTTCGTATTTCCGACCTACCACAGATTACCAATCACGCAGTCATTCTTTTTTTTTTCTCTTTTTTTCCTTTTCTTTTTTTTATATATTATGTGGCCCAGCACTGACACCTGCTAGTTGGAAGACTGCCGACCACCATTTCCAACTCGTTACCGTCACAATATATATATATATATATATATATATATATATATATATATATATATATATATATTATATATATATATATATATATATATATCAACATTATCATATACACATATATTTTAAAAACTAATCTTTTAATTTTGCAAATAAACAATATATATATATATTGACTTACATCAGATGTACTAAACATCCATGTGATATGGATGATTGACAATTCTCCTGCTTCATCTTCCACGACGATGTATTTATTTTCACATTCAGCCATCTACAAATTCAAACTGATTAGGGACATTTTCTGCAGCACATTATCAGTGTCTAAGAAAATAAGCAGTCACTAATTTTATAAGTAGTATTAAAAAACAATGTTAACCTTAATTCTAATATGTTATGATGGTGAACAATACTTTTTACTAAAGTTAAAAGTTTGCAATGTAAGCAAAGAGTATTCCTACAGCTTGCACAAGATTCAAAAACATAATCACAAGAAACTTACTAGTCATAAATCATGTAGTATTGACAGGAAGATATAAGTACCTTCTGTTTTCTTGATTAACATTCCTCTTGTTGATGTGTTAATGCTAGATACTTTTTTTAAAAGTCCTTACGTGGAATAACATTGAAGGCCCCAAATATTCTTGAATCACAAGGACTAGTAAATATTGGGCTTTGAAAAGGATATACCCTAACAATAAAGTAATTTTCTTCACTTCTTCGGCTGTGTACAGTCCTTAACACTTCACAGCAATTATATCCAGGTAACGAATATACATTGTTAGGGAATTTATGAGAAATTTTATTCTCTTCAGATGGTTTATAAATCATGGTATTTTCAGCCTCCTTTATTCTTTTTGTAATTTGGACAATTGGATTTTTACTTGATCTGACCATCTTTTTCAGCTGATGCAAATAATTTTCAAATGGAAAAGCTGAACAACTGTCAAGAGTACCATGTTCCTCAGCATCTGCTGTTAGGTGAATCAAACTGTGAACATTGTAGACTAGAAAATCTTTCCCATACAGATCACCACACCTTGATACAAAATTCAGCAAAAGGTCATGAGCATATTTGCCGTATTTTAAAGACATACATGTGGGTGAAACCAGAAAACTTATACCAACACTGAGAGTAAGGAAATGATCATACATCTCTTGGGGTAGAATACCTTTCAATACAGCTTGCCTGTGTAGAGAAGAAACTGTCTGTATTCAGTTGCCTTCCATCTGTCAATTTCTTCCAAACCTCGTGGTTTACGTGCAAAAATATTGGGCACAAAATCTTTTATGCTCACCAATCTAGCACTAATTTCAGAAATCTGGCGGCTACATAATTTAAATGTGTTTTTCCGTATCCAGGTGACAAGAAGTCGCTTCATAACACCAAGGCACACCTGGTGCATATAGTCAATGGGAAACGCTGCAATTAAGTCTATGTTCAAGTCACAGAATGGTGATTTACCATGATGATGTTGCGAGTTAGATTGATTACGGAAGCGTGTGTCTGTTCTAATGGTTAAATTTGTTACTTTTGGATATGTCATTTTCCCCATCCAAGTACCTTTCTGTTCACATTTGTCACAGCCATAATAACCTGAAAACAGTTTTATGGTCTTCACCATAGCCTTAGCAGGTGCATCACAAATTACACATTGTAATTTTATGTTGATAATTCTGTTACCATACTGAATCCCATGCAACAAAAGGTCATCCATATCAGATATAAAATCATATAAGAAATTTAAATCACTTGGCTTAGAACGTCCATACAAGAGGACTACTGGAAAGACTTTCAAAGGTTTAATATTCATTACTGCACAGAGAACTGGCCACAAAGCATCATTTTTGCTTCTAAATATAGGAAGGCCATCAATGTTACATGACAATAATAATTGTCTTAGTCCTTTTACAGTTGCTTTTGGATATCTACTTATGTTTTTTAACAGTTCCTCTTTTAACCCAAAGTAAACATATTTCATTCCAGATTTTTGCTCAGTTTCTATGTACCTTTCAGAACTGATTAGTGTCCGAGCTGTTTTTGGTAAATAGTCAATTCCCATTTGCCTCAAAATTTGTAATAATTCATCAACAGCATTGTGTGTAACACCATTCTTGTTTACCCACTGAATTAATAAATTCTGTGGGTAAACATGATTATCATGGTCATCATTCTCCTCCTCACTTTGAGAATTAGATAATACATCATGCATATCAGTAAGATTCATGTGTAGATCATCAATTTCAGAGCCTAATCCATACTCTTGATTTGACTCGGCTTCAAAAGAACTAATGTCATTGTCTGATGACTCAATCTCTGAACTTGATGCTGCCTCAGTAAGATTAATGGGTTCACTAGTGTGCACAGCTGTATTTGGATGCATTTTGTGTATACGTTTTAGCCTTCTTGATACTTGCATCCATCTGTTGTTGTATTGGAGTCGCTTTTTTCGCTTATACTCATACATTGTTAAAGAGTGTCAAATTTCTACATTAGACTACCATATTAGCTATATTATTGTTAATAATGTATTGACAGATGCAATATGTATTAAAATTCTAAAATAAGTCATGCATAATATACAATTTGTGGGAAACTGTCTGCTGAGAAAAGCTGGTGTGGGGGTTGTCACAAGAGTGAGTTATAATCAAAGCTGGTGCATATACCCAAGACTATACCCAACTCTACAACTTAGCTGGTTATAAAGCCATTCATAACTGTAGGCCAAATAAAAAAGGTGGTGGCACAGCTATATATTACCGAGATACATTTATCTGCAACAGTATTATTAGTGACAGAGATGACTACTGTGAATATACTTTTGCTCAGTTTACAATTAAATCCCTTAAATCCTCATTGACTATTGGAGCCATCTATAGATTTCCCAATACTAACATAGCTTCTTTCTCAGACAACCTAAGTAATCTTATTATAAACAACAATCTCAACAAAAACCACATCATTCTGGGAGGAGACTTTAATATTGACCTGGGTCAACAAAATTGCTCTCAAGTTGACTATTTCCTTAACAGCATGAACTCCTGTATGCTAATCCCCACAATCACCAAACCTACCCGAGTCACTCAAACATCAGCCACTACCTTGGACCACATATGGACAAACATAACAGCTCCCCTTGTATCTGGTATAATCTACGACAGAACAACTGACCACTATCCTACCTTTCTCATAGCGAACATGGACATAACACCACCAAAAAGCAAGAAACTTTCATTTAGGCTACACAGTGAATCAGCTTTGGGCAATCTTACAGATGCATTTCACAATATTAACTGGGATTCTGAATTCAATAATACCCAGGATATAAATTCATTAGCTAACCTCTTCCTCTCCAAAACTCTAAGCCTCTACAACCTTCATTGTCCCCTTCTTACCAAGCAAGTAACTGACAAAAGATTAAACAATCCATGGCTCACAAGTGGCATTCTCAATTCAATCAACAAGAAACATGAATATGAAAAGAAACTTAGGATTGGCCTAGTTTCAAAGGAAGTAGCTAAAAGGTACTCATCAATGCTTACCAGTATCATAAGAAAGGCAAAACTTGCATATTATGTGAATAGATTCAATGAAGCAAAAGGCAACATGAAAAGCACTTGGAAAACCATCTCTAGTATCCTAGGAACTAAACAACACTCACATAACCAAATAAAACTCTACAAGGATGGGGATATACCGTCAACTGATTTAGAAATGGCAAATGAATTTAATAGTTTCTTTTCATCGGTTGGTGCTAATCTTGCCAGTAAAATCCCACAGACTCAGACACATATTAACACATATCTCTCAGGCAGCTATCCAAACTCTCTTCTCCTTTCACCAATCAGCCCGGCAGATGTTGTGTCCATCATACACTCTCTAAAAACAAGGCAGGGAACACCAGTGAAATTCCGTCCATTGTATACAAGAGAGCCTCCCATGCCCTTGCCCCACCCATAGCCCTACTGTTCAACAAATCTATAGAGTGTCACACCTTCCCTGATATCCTCAAAAAAGCAAGAGTAACGCCAGTCCATAAAGGAGGCAATCCGGCGGACATAAACAATTATAGACCAATATCAAATCTACCCATTCTATCAAAAATATTTGAAAAAATTATTTACAAACAGCTCTATTCCTACCTCGTAAAATTCGACATACTCAGCCCCTGCCAGTTTGGCTTCCGGTCCCAAAAGAGCACCAACGATGCAATCATTAGTCTCCTTGACGTAATCTACTCAGCCCTTGACAAAAATGAGTTTCCGATTGGACTCTTCATTGACCTAAGAAAAGCCTTTGATACTGTTAATCACAACTACCTCTTACTTAAACTCCAGCATTATGGAATCCGAGGCCTTGCCCTTGACTACATCCGATCCTATCTTAGTGACAGACACCAATATGTAACCATCAATGATACAACTTCTTCCACTCTACCAATTACCGTTGGAGTGCCACAGGGCAGTATCTTAGGACCTCTTCTATTTCTTATATATATAAACGATCTGCCTAATGTCTCTAATATTCTCAAACCTATATTGTTTGCTGACGATACTACTCTTATCTATTCAGACCTCAACCCACATACACTAAATAATGTTGTGAATAATGAATTAAAAAAAGTCCACTTATGGATGTCAACTAACAAACTAACATTAAACATCGAAAAGACTTACTACATCTTATTTGGAAGCAAATCATCAAATGCAATTCAGCTACAGATAGACAACATTAACATCAGTAATAAAAATGATGGCAAGTTTCTTGGCCTATTCCTAGACAAGAGACTCAACTTCAGCACCCACATTCAACACATAACTAAGAAAGTCTCTAAGACAGTTGGTATACTCTCCAAAATCAGATATTATGTTCCTAACTCTGCTCTCCTCTCTCTCTATTATGCTCTAATCTACCCCTATCTTAATTATGGTATCTGTGCATGGGGGTCTACCACTGCAAACCACCTTAAGCCCATCATCACCCAGCAAAAATCTGCTATCAGAATAATAACTAACTCTGCTTTCAGACAACACTCAGCTCCCTTGTTTAAATCCCTAAACTTGCTAAATATTAACTCCCTCCACACATTCTCTTGTGTCAACTACATTTACAAAACCCTGTTCTTAAATGCAAACCATGCTCTGAAACTCTCTCTGGACAGATGTAATAGGACCCATTATCACCACACCAGAAATAAATATCTCTTTGATATCCCCAGGGTCAAACTTAATCTGTGTAAACACTCTATGCAAATTAAGGGACCTAGTCTATGGAACTCACTCCCTAGTGAATTGAAAAACTGTAAAACTTTTGCCTTATTTAAAACAAAACCAAAAAGTACTTAATTTCATCTTCTTAGTTTCCTACACTGAGCTTTATTTTTGCTCTGTACCTAGTGTTACCCAATCTCCTAATTCTTATGTATTTAACCCAAACAACCTTATCATTGTGTTCATTGCTGTCTTCCTTTATGTGCTAGCCATTTGCTGTATTGTGCCTACCAATTTTTGTCAACTACCATTCAAGCTGTCATTGCAATCAATCTTAGCTACCTAAGTGCTTTATTATACTGTACCTACAATTTTCTCTCATCTTTTTTTTCTTGCCATGTAACTGTTATCATTTTTTTTATAAATTTTGCTAGTATTTACCTACTTAAAATTTTCTTAGATTAAGGACCTGCCCGAAACGCTGCGCGTACTAGTGGCTTTACAAGATTGTAATTACCATATTATATATTCTCACATTCCCAATGTACCTTCTTGTATATAATAAATAAATAAATAAATAATAAATAAGAATGC